>JAASGV010000224.1:0-31791 GCA_023334355.1 Globisporangium abappressorium | reverse complement strand
CCGCCTTCACAGGTGGTAGTGACTTGAAACTGAGGAGAAGCCGCGATCGGCGGTATACGACAAAGAGTCACTGGACCAACATGAGAGAGATAGGTATGAGCTCGTGGCCTTCCTCTTCCGAATTTGAAATGGAAGAGTGAAGCAGAGCTCGTCTCTCTCTCGCAGTGGCTCTTTCTCGGGATTGTGAATGAGCGATCCTGAGCAACTAACGATATTAACAATATACTCGGACTAAGTGAATCCCAACAAACAAACAACGAGTGTGTGTCTTTTGTCTTGCAATATGATTGAAATCGAGAGCGAGAAGTGCCTGGAGAAGACAATGCCTGAAGGTTTGCTTGGTTGGGTAGCAGGAAGCAACAAGTGGAGGTAGCAGCAAGCTGGACTTGATGCTTTCTTTATCTTTGTAAAAGTGACGCGAGGGGCCAGTCATAACAGGGTCATTCTCGAGCCGTCGTCAGAGCTCGCAGTGTGTCTAAACTGAGTGACAAAGACGTTTCCAGCTTCCTGTACAGCGGCGGGTAGGGCGAAGAGTAGAGTGTTGTGGTCGTTCACTTTCATACACCTCTCTCTATGAAGCGAGGTCGCGGATGTCGGGCGGGACACAGATGGCTGGGGTGGCTCTGTCGATTGTCAGGAGGGGCTGGGCTTCGCTTTTAAGAGATGCGGGTGCAAGTATATGACAAAATGGTCGAATTGATCCTTTCACATCGCTGCTTGGCTAATAGCATATTGTTCACTGAAGTTTGCGGCTTCTTGATGATGGCAACCCAAGTACTCTACTTTAGTCCAATGTAGTAAGGATTGCACCTTGGACTTTCTGGATGTTTGTGAATGAAGGTTTGCAAATTGGCTCGTTCGGAGCGGAGCCAAGTTACTACCTTCATTCGTCTTGCGAGTATTCACTGTGTCTGTTGATAAGCATCCTGTGCTCTCTGGCGAGTGACGATCGAAAGACTGTCATTCTGAGGCAGAGAAGAGATACTCGCCACCAGATCTTCAAGTTGGGCTCGCTCCTTGTCCCGGGTGCTTTGGTTTTCAGTGCAATCTGTGAGCAGATTAAGATACCTGATCGATATACACTGGAGTTCTTCCTTATATTTGCTCTTGATATGCAACGTTTGTGCATTGATAGCACCGCAATTCCGCTACTCGTGTACAGGAAAATGTTGCCAAATAAATTTTCGACCGGGAGCTTCTGCGATTTACTTGCTCTCAGATTCTGCATGGGTTCCGCCCGCTTATAATATGAAGCTGGGTCAATTTTGGTAACAAACTCAATCAAATCGCGTTCCAGTGCGAAGAAACACCCACGTCAGCACATATGTTGAGGTGGCAAAAGTCTGATGGCCACTTTCGCTGCGACGGTACATGCGAATGTCACTCACAAGCGATCGATCCCTCTCTGTGGCTACAAACTACCGCCTCCCCAGTAAAACAGCAACAGCTCAGCATTTGCTCTTGTGACAAAGACCATTTTTCGCTTTCCAACCCAACCAAAGATCGGATTTTCAGGTGCTGTTTGTGTTAATGGCTACATATTTCGAACATCAACCTCAGCGTTCATTTTACCTATTTATTTTAGCAAAATCAGCAAAACTGTAGCTAAATTGCCTTTTAATGTATACTGCTGGACACTTGGCCAAACAATCCATTATAAAGGGTTAAACCCAAACCAATTCACAGGTGAAGTTCCCAATCATGAGTGAAGGTCGCACACACCATTGAGCGAGCTGCTCGCGCTCTTCTTCATTTCCAAATCTCCTCTCAACAGCGAACAGCGCACTCCATCCGTTCGCTTGTCCCCAATAAAACCAACTTCAAATCTGCTTTCAAGCGCCTGCCACCTTGGCAACCTCAGCAATAGCACCAACCGCAAGAACGTCGCGCACATCGTACTCGTTGCGTCCAGGACCTCCTTCCAGGGATGGCTCAGCGCCTCGCAGCCGTTCAGCCCAAGGAACAGACTCTCTTCAGCGGAAGAACCTTGACCAGCTGTCGAGTTGCCGTGCCATTTGCCTTGTATCTCCTTTTATTTTACGTGGGTGCCCACGCGAATACCCAACCTCCACCGTGGACGAGATTGCGATCCCAGAGCGCGCGTAAAGTAATAGAAGGCGGAGGAGGTGTCACCGAGAGCAACTGATCAACAAATCCAACAAAACAAGCAGGCAACCTACAGTCAGTCAATCTACAAACAAACAAACACAAACAACCAGCAACATCCAGATCAGTTTGCCAGTCATTTCTCCTGCCGCCTTCACAGGTGGTAGTGACTTGAAACTGAGGAGAAGCCGCGATCGGCGGTATACGACAAAGAGTCACTGGACCAACATGAGAGAGATAGAAGTGGGTTTGTGCTCCGAACTGAACGGAGAACAGCTCGTCTCTCGCAGTGGCTCTTTCTCGGGATTGTGAATGAGCGATCCTGGGCAAACAACAACAAAGCAAAACAAATCTAACAAACAGCTTAAACTCTGCCCTTCCCCGATTGAAATGGAGAGGGGGTGGTTGTACCATAGTTAATTAAACAAAAGTAGCTCAGCAGCAAAACATATACAGAGAACCGGACGGCAACGCAAAGGTTTGCCTACCTTAACAACTTTAGATTCAATGCAACACCTATCATGACAATCAAAACCTACCAAACTTGGTGCAATAATGCACGATCGAAGCACGCGCTTATCGTTGTCACTAGATGCCATTAGTACTATGCATGTGCTTGAAGGTCCGTATTCTGTTAGCGAGTCGACTAGATGCACACATCGAAGTGACTCCGTCACTTCCCAAATGCGACTCAGTGCGATTGATTCTCATAATACAATAATACATTATTTTAAACTTTAAAGCAAAATGTATCTGTCACTCAGCAGAGCAGAGAGAGAGTACCGTGCTGACTTCTCTTGAGACTCCGAGCCTATTGCAGCTCTAATTATTTAGGTCGTGAGCTTCACGCCCGCGGCGAGGGCCTTGATGCGAGCGGCGAGGAAGAGCGTGGCGAAGTTCGTGATCGGCGTCTCGGTCTTCTGGAAGTCCGCGGGGAACCGCTCGTCCACAAGGAACGAGCGCGCGTGCGCCACGGAGATCGACTCGCTCTCGGCGTCACCCATCGCGAGCAGGAACGCCGCGATCTCGGCGTACGCGGCGGTCTGGCGCTTGAACGTGAACGTGAACTCCGGGTTCACTGCCTTGCTTGCCGCCTCGCGCTTGACGCGCACGTGCGCGAGCGTGCTCTTCGTGATGCGCTGGGTCTCCTTGTCGGCGTGAGCGAACAGGCTCTTGGCGAGCGTCATATTCACAATCGCCTGGTCCTTCTTGAAGTACGTGTCTTCGCGTAGCAGCGACGCGTCGTGCTCGATGAAGTGGTGCTTGCTCAGGTCAGCGAGTGAGAACACCTTGGGGATCTTGGACGCGAGCTTGAGCGTCAGCTCGTGCTCAAAGTTGAAGACCTCTTCGAGCATGCGCTGCAGCAGGTCCGAGGTGATGTTCTTGCCGTCGCGTGGGAAGTACCCGTGGTTCGCGAGCGTGTTGAGGCACGGGCACGGCGACCGGTGGTACTTGTGCGTGTTGTTGAGGAAGCCGCTGGTCTCCTCTGGCGGCGGACGCCAGTACGCGTGCGCCTGGCTGTCGATGTGCTCTTTCACTTGGGTATATTCGCTAAAGCTATTGGAGCTGCTAGCGGGGGACGAGGAAGAGAGCATACCCGAGCCCGGGAGGTGCACGTGGTGGAGGTCCGAGAGGTCCGGGGTCAGTAGCGACGCGCACGCGAGCACCGCGAACGCCACGAGGAAGAGCTGCGAGCCGGAGGACGACGGCATCTTGAGATTGGATTCGATTGGGTTGGAGAGGAGAGGAGCTGGTTGATCTGTGTAGAAGGCTGCCGATTGAGATGTGAGCGTGAAGGTTGTGAGACCTCGGTTGGCCAAGGGCACCTACGGAACCAGCAGAGAAAGGGTTGAAAGAGTGGGTATAGTGCAGGTTTTCTGTGAGTTGGAAGGCTGGATAATTGGAATTGGAAATTCGAAGTGAGCTGGAAACTGATATATGGTTTGGTTTTCTTCCTTTCGTTTGGAAATCAAGCCACGCCTGTTGTACGGGTACGGACAAACTGGAATTGAGAATTGTGGTTGTATCGAAGAATTCGACTTCGAAGTGAGAAAACCTCATCATGCGAATCATCATTTTGATGGCTCTTGGCCCACGTGACGTGGGATGGATACAATGGATACAAAAAGAGGTTCTTGCGCACTTTTTATCGGTACCAAAAAGCGCACACGCCATCAACGCACAGTTGTACACTCGCTGCTAGTACTGCTGTACTGTACTTGAGTACCATTTGACTGGATTATCACAAACACTGCGCGCACGGCTTTTGGCTCGAGTTTTCAATTCGAAACGCACACTCTTCCTAGAGCGATATCAGACAAGGGTTGAGAGGCGCCATTTTTGTTGAAGTCAAGTTGCAAATCACTGCCCATCCCCCAACTCACATGTGCACTTTATGTGTGACTCATACCATCACTCACAAGTGAAAGGCTCCCAACTACCGAGATGAGACCAAATCATGAGACCAAAATCGGTTGGGTGGAGATGGAGGAAACAAAATGGTCCTCACTCGTGGACATCAAAACTGCTGTGTCTCAAGAAAACTGTGTATCCTTGGTGCAATAAAGCGATGTGGAGTTAAAGCTCTTTGCCCCGAAATCACTCACAGAGTCCTCGGATTTCCGGTGACGCAACTGATACTTCCTCTTGTGGAGGTCAATAAGTGGGTGGGTGTCTGTCTGGGCTGCTTTCTTCCTTCTTTTTGTGCCTCTGTCGTCGACTGCTGGTTTGTACCTCATGCTCTAAATGAACGAACCGACAATATCGCCAGTCTGACCGATTTGAGTTGGACGGTTTCTATATCCTCGTGTGGGCAATTGGAGAGAAACCATTTGAGTATAAAATGGCGTTCGCTTGTGCTGTGTGAATGGAATTGAAAAGGTAGATTACACTTGTGAGGCTGTAGGCGAAGCACGCCCGTGTATCACGTCGCTGCCCACCCAATTCGCGCGCTTCTATTGACACCAGCGCTGACCATCACTCGGAACGACCACGGTTGTATGAGAAACACGATGAGCATCCAATTTCGTTTCGCTACCTCTCAGAAAACTACACAAACTCAATCTCTTGTCAATCGACTGACGGAAGCGTGGGACCTCCAAAAATCATAAGCGGCCCGCTGTCGCTGATTTGCGGGGGTCCCACCACGCACACGCATCAGCGTGATTTTTTGGGGGCAAAATCGCGACTAAATGCTGTTGAAAGATGCACCGCCAGTCGTTTTCAGCCACCCGCTCACGATCAGCCAAGCGCGCGGTCGGTCTTGCCTCCGCTCACGGTTGCGTTTTAGGCTCCCACAAATTGCTGGGTAGATGTGGCCTCATGTAGAAATCCTGTGCTTTAGTGAAAAGGGATGTCGTTTTGCGCTACGGTGTAATGTCAAGCTGTGTTGACAAAGGTTGAGTCCAAACTCCGTCAGCTTCTGCCCAGCCACGATATCCAAGTGAGCGACGGAAGAGCACTAGGAACGCCTGGCTTCCTCTTCTTCGTGGTATTGGTTTACTGCTGCCTCTTGACTGGTTTTTCTTTCAAACCTTCCTTCAAGTCAACTTAAGAGGAACCGACAACACGATCGATCGACACCCGATAGTCCAAACCTCTTTGCGACCCTGTAAAAGTGCACGATATCATGAATCGTCTACCTTCTCATAGTCCAAACTTCGTTGGTAGTTCGTTCGTTCGATCGATGGCTGAATTCCAATGTATATTGTTGGTCTTACACTAGTGCAAAGGCGGTTCATATCGTTGGGAGGAATCGCCTTGCGATATCGCTCACTCATATGCTCATTTTTCGATCCGCGGTTCTCAGAATCGGAGCTAGTCGGTGAAAGCGTTCAGTGAATGTCGCCAGCGCCGCGCTCACGAAATCTTTCGGTACGCCACAAGAAGAAGACTCGGTCGTGATCGCCGGGTGGCGCAGGATCTCGCTCATCGAGATGCGTAGCCGCGGGTCGACCTGCAACATGCGCTCGAGTAGGTCCTGGCTCGCGTCCGAGATCGTATCGGTGGGCTCCCACGCCTTGAGTACTGCCTTGATGCCGTGCTTCGCTACGAAGCGGAAGCCCTGGTCCTCCATGCTCGCCATCTCGAACGGAGGCGATGACGACAGCAGGATAAAGTACGCGACGCCCAAGGACCAGATGTCCGCGAGCCGCGGGTCGTACTGGCTCTGGGTGACGACCTCCGGCGCCATGCAGTAGTGCTTGCCCACGATCTCGGAGCACATGAACTCGTCGTCGCTCGCATTCGAACCTGCTGGCTGCTGTGCACATAGCCCAAAGTCTGTGATAACTGCTCTTCCACCGCGAAGCAAGATGTTCTCCAAGCTCAGGTCCCTGTGCGCGATGCCGTTCGCGTGCAGGAAGCGCAGCCCAGCGAGCACGTCGCGCATGTACCCGAGCGCGAGGTATTCCGGTATCCGCCGTGACTGCCCTGTTGCGCCTTCTCCAACTGCTATGAGGTTGCTCACTGGTGAGTTGTTGTCGAGACTCGGCACCACCTGTTCCGGCGCCGACTGCACGCACGAGTCGAGTAGGTCGCCGCCCTCGCAGTAATCCGTCACGGCGTGCAGCACGCGCTCGTTCTCGCTCACAAAGTAGTTGCGCATCGCGATGATGTTCGGGTGGCCACCCAGCGCGCTCAGGTGTGCGAGCACGTCGACCTCCTGGAGCACGTTCTCCTGCACCTGCTCGTTGGTCCGGGACTGGTGCTTCTTCGCGAGCGCCAGATCGACGATCTTCACCACCACCTCCTCCTGGGTCTGCGTGTCCACGCAGAGCAGATCTTGCCAAAGATGCACATTTGCAGCATCCTGACTGGAGTGTACCATGACTCGAAAGCTCTCATCATGCCGATTTCAATGGAGGGAGGGGGGACTTTTCTATCTGAATGGTGCACTCGACGCCTAGGGTCAAATTGCGAAATGAGCCGAGGTGCTTGCGAGTGCGATTCAATCTTTGGCTGCTGCTGGTTTGCTGCCGAGGGAACCTACTGCCCAAAGCTGTGGCTAATTGACGCACAACTCGGTGGGGGGCATGAGAGTGATGCTAGACGAGATGCCGCCATCTAATTTTACGAAATGCTGCGACAATCGCGCAGTGACTGGAGGACGATGATACTCGAGGATCGAACACAAGGAGCTTCTGTAGTCCCTCGCAGCCTCGCCGTCTGTGATAGCGAGGCTGCCTGCTGCGTTTCGGTGCTTCACAAGCGCTAGGAAGTATACGACGCCCCAGTGACTCGCAACTACAGATCTGCACGCGAGCTGTCACTGGCATAGGCATGGTATGAATAGTGTGGACGTGGTCTGATAGTTTTCAGGCACGCAGTATAGGAATACTTGCAAAGTCGTCATGCCAAGAGCACGCACGCTCCGAAAGCCCGCTCGTTGGGGTCTAATAAGTCCACTCCCCTCCTATCCTTGAGAATACATGTTGTGCGAGTTCCCATTTTATTTCCGTTAATAAGAAACGGGGGTGCATTTGACCAATGCTGCGACGTATCAGCAGTTGATCTCGTCACCTTTTTAGCAAGTAGTCCTTGCTGCTCTTATCTGGATAACGTTGGCGCAACGAGCGATATGTAACATAATGAATCAATCCACTACTGAAGGTGCGCGTGGAGAGCCAAGACACGCCCTCCAGGGACTTCTTGGAAATTGCAAAATAAGATTTGCAACGGTTACCTTCAATACGATGTTGCTGTGACTGGGGGTAGTTGGTTGATAATACTCGCAACGGGTGACGGGTTGGCTGGCTAGCTGGCTGGCTGGCTGACTGGCTGGTTCGTTATGGGATACGAAGACATAAGCGGCGCAAACTTGGATACAGTCCAGTCTCGAGCTGTGAACCTCGATTTCTTCTGAGATTTTGAGATTAAGGAACCTTCCACGATGTGGAGATCGGACGGAGTCAAACCCCAAGAAGTGAGCAGAGAACGAGCAAGGCAAGCGCAGCCTGCAAAGACGCACACGATGCTAGGAGTTTATGCATGAGCGTTATAAGCCTATTATGAGCGGCGAGATGATGACGAACGTGGACGAGGTGGCGATAAGATTGCCCTAGCAGCCCAGTTCCGCCAGGCATCCAGCTCGTTCGTGCACGAGACCGAATCGGCGGCGACACCATTGACCGCTTCTTGATCTTCTTCTTCGTTATCATCGTCACTGCCGTCGTTGTTGAAAAGCGTTGTTGTCGCGAAGGCAGATTTGAAAGTGTTTATTGTTTTGTTGTCCTTATTGCTTGCAAGTGGTCAGCTTCATCCTGCACCATTCATGGCTAGTCTTTATCCTGTTCCACTCATTCATGCAATGCCTAGTCTGTGTCATTCATCCTAATATCTTTATACCATAATGAAGTCAGTGCAAAAATCACACAGACATCATGGGTCACACAGACGGTAAACGGTTATGCACATGGTAAACGGTTATAACCGTAACCCAAACGTAACCTTCACCTTGGGACGTTACCCGGATTGTGTAAGGGCATTCTCAACAGTCGTCGCTGTCGCTGTGCACGCGCCACCGATACCGCACGTATTTGACGACTACAACGTCGATGAGCGCCAAGAGAGCGAGAGTGCGGTTGCCAGCAGCGCACTGCTCACCACTGGTGAGCAATGTATAAGATGGAAAACTGAAGTGGGCGTCTTGTCTTCACCCTGATTGTTTCTACTGAAATCGCTTGCGACAGCTCCACCGTCGAGACCCCAAGCAGCTTATCAGCTGCAGCACCACTCTGCAAATCTTGAGGAGCCCAAGCACTCGAAGAAGCGCTGATCAGCATCACAATTCTGTTCGCAGGAATACGCATTGCGAAACATTATGCCTGCGAACAGTAAACTGCTTGTATTTGCTGCAGTTTCAAAAGCATTTGCAACTGTTGCAGCAAAAAGGGCATCTGTAATGTTTCAAATATATTTGCAACTTTTTGAAGTTGCAATTGACGCAAAGCCTAAACCTCAAATTTAAGGTGTGGTTTAAAATTAGCCTTCTTTGTGTTAAATGATTGAGCCTTAGATGTAGGCGAAAGGGTTCTACTCTTTGCCGAACTAATTAGCTCCATGTAGTCACTGTTGCGACGTGTTCCCCTCAAACGCTGTCATTCCTTGACTTTGATCTCCTTCGATGCCGCTATCTCGGGGCTAGCTCGAAGCTCGTGTTTGCCACTTCAGTGCAGCACAGATAGCTGCTACAACGTCGCGCTCCGAGCTTCATGGCGGCTGAGAGTGACGATGACCCACACTTCTTCCTTACCATTGTGCGCTAGAGCTCGCTAGGCTCGCACGCAGTGCAAGTACAAGATATCGGACGTGCTTGCCGCCCCTGAGTGGATTTTGGCCGTAGTGTGCGCGGTGGCGCTCGGCCTTGTGGTCGCTGAGACCTGGCGCAGGCGAATCTCGTCGGACATCCAATGCCAGCCTGAAGGAGCCATCGCGCATCACACGCCAGCAAAACAGGTTCAGTCAGACAGCAGCTGCATACACAGGCACACTACCTATAACAGCAGCAGCAATAGACCAAGAACAGCGACGCACCGATGACTGTCACGTGTGTGGAGAGCGCGCGCGCGAGCGGCGCATTCGCTCATCTCCCGACAGCGCGCAGCAGCGGCAGCGTCTACCTCTCTTGGCTGGCTAAACCAAAAAAATGCACCCATTTTTGAAAATAACGCAGATCCGCCTTTAGTAGAAATAAGCAATTCTTCTCCTTCTTAAAAACGAGAAAGCGCGCGCCAATCTTGAAAATTGAAGCAAAGCAAAACCAAACACAGCAAACAAGCAGCATGGCGCCGCGTCCAGTTGGCGGCGGCGAGCCTGGAGGCGCCGACGGGGAGGGCAGGAGCCGCGCGGCCTCGGGCGGGAGACCTGTGTCATTGCGCGATACAGCGAACACCATCCGAGCCGCAGTAGGCGAATCAGGCGCTGGCGAGTTTCAAGCGATAGCGCGACACTCTGGATCGCGAGCGAATAGGGAAGCGGCGATGGCTGCGTACACGCAGTTTCGCTCCTCGAACGCGACAGCCGTGACGATGTCTGCGGGGTCAAGCTTCTCGAGTCGTAGCGAAAGCACCGCGCGTCCGACGTCGTCTGCTTCTTCGTTGTCTTCGTCGGTGGCGTCTTTTGGTGCGTCGAATAGCGAACGACCAAGCGCGGGGCTGTACGTAAACACGTCCATTTCGGGAAAGGCAGCACCGGCGCCAGTGCCAGCGCAATCAGCAGCAGCAACGAGCGAAGATCCGCTGACGCCGCGCTCGCGACTCGCGCTGGAGTCGACGCTATCGAAAATGGGTGCGAGCAGTAACCAAATGATGGGGTTTGATGACGCTTCTTCTTCGTCGATGGCAGGTGGTACTTCTAGCAAGGTGAAGCCAACTCTTGCAGAGAAGTACACCAGTGGCGGCAACAACAGCAACAGCAGAGGTGGGACTGTGGGAGGGCATCCGCTCTCGCCGCACAAGGAGCTGATGAACATGCTGGACTCAGCGAATTTCAAAGCTGCGTCGAAATTCGCTGGCGGTGTCAGTGGATCAAGCCTGGGGGCGACCGGCAGTCTCGCCATGTCATCACAGCATGGAGCGTCCAGCTTTGCAAGTCGCTCCGTTGCGAGCGGGTTTTCTTCGGGCAGTGCAGCAGCGATGAGTGGCGTCAGCACGCAAAACACGCTCCCTCACGGTGCAGGCGGCACCGACAACCAAAAAGAGCGGTCTCGATGCGGAACAGAGATCCTGTACGACTCTTTGATTCGACTTCGACTGAACAACCATCAGTGCTTGCGGATCTCTGCGCTGTCGCTGTCGCCTCCTCCGTCGTCCGTGTCGTCATCCACTCCAGTGAAGTCATCGCGCAGAACGCCACAGAAGAACCTGTCGTCGCAGATCGATGTGTCTGGCAACGGTCTCAACGGAGATGACGACCAGGTGTTTGTGCTCATGAACGCAAACATGCGCACGGACTGTGGCGAGGTGCACTTCTCGGACATTGTCGCGCTGTATTGCGTCAGCGGGAGCCGCAAAGGGCATTTCCTGTCCGTGGACCCGATGACCCAACAACTGACGACGAAGAAAGGACCCGTGATCTCGAATGGTGAGAAGTGGCGCCTGGTGAATCCGAACGTTGCGCCTGATTCGCGTGAAGACGACGGCAATGTGTTTGGAGGAGATACTGGCAGTCTCGGCGCGTTCAGCACGAAGTCGAGCGTTGCTGGGAGAAGACCTGATAGCTCCTACTTTTCGATGAACTCTACGAACGTCATGCTGGAGCAGCAGAAGGCGATCCTCACGAGCGACAAAGTGCTCTTCAAGATGTTTGCAGCTGACATGTTTTTATCAGCGCGTGTCGATCCGTTTGACGTGCTCGCGTCTCCCGCCATCCAGCTTGCGAAAGAGAACGACGGGTCAAACGATTGCCTTCAAGTGTGGGAGATCACAAAATCGAACATTCCGTACGATCCAAGCTGGAATCGCGAGCGAGGATACCTAACTGGAGAGGTGTTTGTGCAGCCACACAAGAAGCGACGCGAGGCTGTTGATGATGGCGACGTGAATCTCCCACCACTGTCTTCGTACCCGCCGTCGATTCAAGAATCCATCATCATCGACGACCTGCTTTACGCGTTTGTTGGCGTGGCGGGCCGCTACATCAAGCTCGATGTAACCGAGTCGCGAGTTGACGTGGCGAAGCAAACCAGGACATTCAAGTTCAGTTTGGACCAGCATGGGATGGATCCGTCGATTTCGTCGCTTGCATCGAGATGTTTTTGCCTGGGCGAGTTCTACCTCAAGTTGACTTTGTATGTGGAGCAGTTCTCCCGGTACGAGTACGGGCAAGTGAATCACGCGTTTTGTGCTGCGCTGAAGTCGTTACTCAAGGAATACACGATCGTGATTGCGCAGCTCGAGCATCAGATGAAGTTGGCAGTGTCGACGGGTCAAGGTGCAATGACCATTCAGAAGCTCTGGTTCTACGTTCAACCAAGTTTGAGAACAATGGAAATGCTTAGCATGCTCGTTGACGCCTGCCGAAATACTCTTGGCGGCGGTTCGTTGTTGAGTGAAATCCAGCGCATCAGGTCGTCGTTGGCTGGAGATATGAAGGCTGGTCAGGTGTTCTCGTTCCTGATGGAAAGAGCCACCGTGCCGTATCTGAAGATGGTGGAGCGCTGGATTTATCACGGGGACCTTGTTGATCCCTACGACGAGTTCATGATTCGGCGCGATGATGAGGTTGGCAAGGAAGACGTGAGCGACAACCCGTACTCCACCTATTGGCAAGATCGGTACACGTTGCGTGAGACTCAGGTGCCGCTCTTTTTGGCTCGTTTCGCGCAGAAGATCCTGACCGCGGGTAAATACCTGAATGTGTTCCGTACGTGCAATCGTCAAGTGGATTGTCCGTTCGCTGGGTCGATCGAGTTCGCAGCGAGTGAATCCGTTTACGAGGAGCTCATTGACAAGGCACATGCGTTTGCCAGCCAGACGCTGTTGGACTTCTTTGTGAAAGACAACGATTTAGCGAATCGGTTGGTGTCGCTGAAGCATTACTTTCTCATGGACCAAGGCGACTTCTTCGTAGATTTCATGGACGTGGCAGAGGAAGAGCTCAAGCTGCGCGCTGATAAACTCTCCATCTCTCGACTAGAGTCGCTGCTCCATCTGTCGCTTCAAACGTCGACGTGCTCGTCCGACCCGTACAAGGACGACCTAGTTTGCTTCCTGTCGCCAAATAATCTCATCTCTCAGATGGAGGCTATTCACGAGAGAGCGCAGAAGGGAATCCGAGACTCGCTGACTACGTTCAAGACCACTTCGATGAACCACCCAGGCTACAAAGTGATTGACGCATTTACGTTGGATTACAAGGTGAAGTGGCCACTCGCGCTTGTTGTTTCTTGCGGCGCACTGACCAAGTACCAGATGATTTTCCGCCATTTGTTCTTCTGCAAGCACGTCGAGCGCCGCCTGTGTGACGCCTGGCTGAACCACCAAACGACAAAAGAGCTCTCACTGCGCTCCGACCTCGGACCATCGTTCTGCCTTCGCCAGCGAATGCTCCACTTCCAGCAGAACTTCGTGTACTACATGATGTTTGAAGTCATCTCTCCTCGCTGGCACGCCTTCCAGAAGCAGCTTGCGACCGTGGAAACAGTGGACGACATTCTTCATTACCACGGTGAATTCTTGGACATGTGCTTGAAAGAGTGCCTGCTGACGGACCCAGATTTGCTGCGTGTCCTCACAAAGCTCATGACAGTCTGCATGACATTTTCGAACAGTATCGAATGCTTTACGCGTCCATACTTTCTGGATGAAGAGACTATCAAAGCTGAGCGTGAAGCCGAACGTGATCGCCGAGCGGAGAAGAAAGCGCGAGAAGAAGCCGAAGCTGCGCTCGCGAACTTTCAGCGCCTTAGTGGTGGCACCGGACCAGGAGGTGCAGGTAAGAAGAAAGGCGTTCTCAAGCGCAGACAGTCGTCGCAGGTCGACATGCGCCGCGCGAGAATTAAAGAGCTCTCGGACGATGTCAAGCGCGCACTGACTGAACGTGAGGGGGAGATGGAAAACCCATTTGTTCGCATGACCAGCGATTTGGAGAACCAGTTCGACTCGCTTCTTGGGGAATTCATGCAGCAGCTGTTGCGACGGTCGTTGTTGCAGGTAAGTGGAATGATGGCACGTCGGATGATGCGCTGAGGATTCGAGCACTAACTCTTTTGTTTTACTGTTTCTCTGCCACAGCACAATTCGCATCTATCCAACCTCTGCACGAGACTGGACTATAACGGCTTCTACACGAAATAGACCTCAAGCAAATCGTCTTGGCAACACACGGTGTGTTTGTGATTGGAAATGATGATGTTGCTGAAATCATTTGGTTGTTTGTGGGTCAAACGTGTGTGATGCAAGAATTTGTCGCCATGGCATCCTTCCCCAGCTTGTCCGAGTGTTTTGTTTATTTTTTTTGCAGGTCGACTGAACGGTCGCAATTTTGTGGAAAGATCCAAGATTTGGATCGCTTGGTGGTCATTTCGGTTGTATTGCAAATCGAAGCACAGAAGACACGATCGACGCCAGCAGCAGCGGCACTTCCTCTTCAAGCACACGAGGACGAGGTGCAAAGATCGACTGACGCAGCGATTTATGAGTACAACGACACAAGTATGAGAATGGCTCGTAGTAGTCTCCGTAAAGTCTTTGCGATCGTAGCTTGTATCCTGTGGCTCCTGCTGTGCGATCAAGTCACCGTCGCGAATCAATTGATTGTGCTCGTTCAGCCGATCAATTCAGTCGCTGGAGAGCCATTTGCGCTTCAGCCAGTCGTTGCGCTCACAGATGACGACGGGAACATCCTAACAAGCGTCAACACCGGGACAGTTCGTGCTTCAGTCGGCGTGAACCCTGCGCGATTTGCTACCGTCCAGCCAAGCAACAACGCGTTTGCCTTTGTCAATGGGATTGCCAAGTGCAGCGGTCTCTACATCAACTTGGCGGCGTCGGGGTACACGCTTGCTCTGATTTCGATCTACCACGGCGTGAGAGCAGAAACGGCGGCTTTTGATATCGTTGTCGGCTTGAGGTATACGATTGCGATCGTGACCGATGTGAGTACTGCGTACGGTGGTACCGCGTTCTTGCCTCAGCCTGCAGCAGCGATCGTCGATAAAGGAGGCAACCGCGTGGACACGCTGTACGAAGGAACCATTCGACTGGAGATCGTGAAGAATCCTGTGGGAGGTCATCTTTTGCCAGCCGGGAACCTGAATGTCACGATTGGAGGTGGTATCGCTAAATTCCAAAGTGTCTTCATTGATGTCGCTGGATCGCCGTACACGCTGCGCTATACCACGGATTTGGTGTTACCAGGAGGCTCAGAGATCGAGACAAACCCGTTCACAGTCGCCGCAAGCGTGTGCAGCAATTTGATCTTATTGAACACTCCTGTTGAAGCTACTGGAGGGAAAGCGTTTGCCATCCAGCCGGTATTAAAGCTGATCGATTCGGGTGGCAACACACTTGAGGAAGATAGTACCAGTTTGATTCGTGTGGCAATCTCGGCAAACCCGTCAGACGGCGTGCTGTCGCCGGCGCAGTCGCTGAAATCGTTCGTTCGACGAGGCATCGCAATTTTCCGAGGGCTGCGCATCGATAAAGCTGGCGATGATTACTCGCTCGTGTTCACGTTGTACACCAAAGTCCCTGGACAGATCGTGTGGATTCGAACGGATATCGAGCAGGTGTCGCCTCCGTTCAACATCATTGTTGGACGGCCGGTTACACTGTTCCTACAGCAGAATCTATCAGACGGCGTTCTCGATGGCCAGCCGAATAAGCATCAGCCGATCTTAGCGCTTCTGGACGCCGGTGGGAACGTTGCCTCTTCGATTGTCACGGGATCTGTGGCTGCGACGTTGGTGCCAAGTGCTGGGATTGCGTCTTCCATTGTAGTGGATACGACCGCAGCTCCATTGCTCACAGTTACGACGGTGAAAGCGCTCCCCACTCCGCTGTATCCGATGCCCTACGGAGTTGGCATGCGACTGTCCTTCGAAGTGACATTCTCCGACGAAGTGCTGGCGTTGGGCATGCCAACACTGACCTTGCAGACGTCGACCACAGGTCCGAATGGTGTCGCGGAGTGTGTGACGCTGAACACGTGGACCACCAAGATTGTGTTCCAGTATGATGTCATACTCACTGACAGCACTGGCGATTTGAATTACCTGTCGACATCGGCATTGAGTCTGAACGGTGGAACGATCCAAGACCGCAACATGCGAACCCCCGTGCTCACGTTACCCGACCTCACGAGCGCAAACTCATTGGCAAGCACAAGCAGCGTCGTGATTGACACAACAGCTCCTGTCGTCGTGAGTGTCTCCTCAATAGCGCCAGGAAACGGTGAATTTGGTACCGGCGAAGAGATCTCCATCAAGATGCTGTTCTCGCGTCCCATCACAGTGTACGGCACCCCGCTCCTCCCGTTGGCGCTGACAGCCATTGGAAATGGCGCAACCGTGCGAAATGCGATCTTCTCAAGCGGCAATAACACCGACACACTGGAGTTTGTGTACGTTGTTCAAAATGGCGATGCGACTTCTGGAACTGTTCTGGATGCAACGACAAGTGTGAATACAAACGGAGGCTTCCTCAAGCACTACTCGACATGCCCGACCACTGATACAGTTGCAACAATGGTCGCTGCACCGAACAACCTCGCAAGTCTGAACAGCATTGTCATCGATACGTCGATCCCAGTTGTCGATCCGGCAATCGGTGTCGCTTCTGCAACGAACAACGGCGTGTACGCTCCAGGCGACGACATCCAGGTCGTTGTGACGTTTACGAAGGCAGTTAAAGTGAGTGGGTTCCCGAGATTGTACTTGGAGACAGGCTCTGTGAAGCGTCCCGCTGGGTACAAGTCAGGTGACGGCACGAAGGCACTGACGTTTGTGTACACTGTCGCCGCGTACGACACCCATCTTGCAACCGGGAATGCCCATTTGAACTACCGAGACGACAGCGCTATCGACTTGAATGGCGGCTCAATCAAGCGATTTCTTCAGAGAGGGAGCGGCGCAGCGGATGCGATCTTGACGCTCGCAGCGGTCACTGCAGCTGGGAAATCGCTGCAGGGCAATGCTCAAATTGACATTGACGGAGTTCCGCCAAAAGTGATGGCGCTCGCAATTGTGGCGACACCTGCTGATACGGTTGTCCGCGGCGACGAAGTCGCGATTGAGATCAGTTTTTCGTCTCGCGTGGTCGTGGATACAACCCACGGAATGCCTTCTCTCCAACTGTTTGTTGGAGCGTACAATCGGCAGGCGTTCTACGTCTCAGGGAGTGGCTCACTCGCCTTGCTCTTCACTTACAAAGTCATGCTTGGCGACAGAGCACCAGACGGTCTTGATTTCCGTTCACCGAAAGCGCTGCTGCTCAATCTTGGCACCATTCGGAGAGCTTCGGCGAATCCAATCCTGGATGCTGAGCTGACGCTCCCCGATCCGACAATGTCATTAGTGACCCCACCCGTTATCATAGATCCCACCATTGGGTTTGCGACGACGATTCTGAGTTTCACTGCGGATGTGGCTGCCGGCGCATACGGCTCGAATCACGTGATCACCCTTACGCTAAAACTCTCTGATGAACTTCGTGTGGATGGACTTCCGATTCTGAAAATGAACACGAACTCGCTGGTTCCTTACGTCCAAGGGGACGCACCAGACGAGATGGTCTTCGTGTACATCGTTCGCGATGGCGACTACGCGCTAACCTTTGACAAGTTCGATGACGCGGCTGTCATCTGCGACCTCCCAGATTGTTCGGTCATCAACTACAATGGTGAGGCGGTGACTACGTCGCTGACGGGCATTAATTTGTCACCTGCGTACATTGTGATCGACACCGTACCGCCGATTGTCGTGAGCGTGTACTCGATCACATCAGCATCTACAGTCAATGGGAACTCGTTCGTGGTCGGTGACGAGATCGATATCATTGTCGAGATGAGCTTGGACGTGTTCATTGAGCCACCGCCCAGCGCGTATCCCGAGAAAGCACCAATCCTGGTGCTGAACACGGTGTCGTACGGACGGGACGTGCTCTGCCAAGGATACTATCAAAACAATCGAAAGCTCTTGCTCTTCAAGTATACCGTCCAAGAAGGGGACATGACGTCGGATCTCAAGTACGTGGACGACGAATCGTTGACGTTGAACAGCGGTCAGTGCGCGATCAAGCGGTTCTCGACCACTCCGATAACCGACGCAATCCTTACGCTGCCTCAGCCAACACCTCTCGGCGCAAGAAACAATCAAGTCTTGAACGTTGATACCCGAAAGATCCCGTCGGTCGTGAGCGTGTCTGCGACCAATGCGGACGGGGTCTACCGCTGCGGCGACGTTCTTGAACTGGTCGTGACATTCACGCAGCACGTGGTTGTCATCGGGTCCCCTTTTCTTTGGCTCGATCTTGGCGCGAATCTGCGCAAGGCAGTGTATGCAAGTGGAAGCGGATCGACTGTTTTGACTTTCCTGTACCCGATCGATGATGGCGACTACAGCACGGATGTCGAGTACGTGGATCACCACTCGCTGGACGCAAGCGACGAGTCGGCATCGATTTTGCACCTTTCAACCAACCCAACGACGCTCGCGAATCTCGATCTCCCGTACCCATACACGCAAAACAGCCTGAGCTTCAACAAGAACTTGGTGGTCAACGGGAGAAAGCCGACTGTGGTGTCGACGACATTCCTCTCCCCAGATGGTAAGTACACTGTCGGCCAGAAAATCATCACTGAAGCCACATTTAGTACCTGTGTGACGCTGGATTTTGGAGCAAACAACCTCAACATCCCGCTGCTGCGCTTTCAACCGAGTGGCATCACAACAGTCATTCGGTATGGTGTCTACGTGAGCGGCAGTCCGGGTACAAAGTTACGCTTCGAGTACACGATCCAAACCGGCGACACGTCGAGTGATCTCGACTACGCGGACTCGAAGGCAATCATTCTGAATGGCGCTCGTATCCTGACATGCCCGACAAATTCACTGAGTACACCGATTCAGAACGCTGATCTACACTTGAACCCACCGGGAGGGAGACTGCTCGGTACTTCCTCGAAGCAAATTGTCTTTGGTGTGGTGAAATACACGGACCTGATTGTCGATCGTCTAGGTTTCGACTACAAGATCGAATTCCGCACGCAGATTGGGAGCGCTGTACTGGAGGCAAGTTCAAGGTTCGACGTGCTCTACTCTGCCTGTTACGGCCTGCGAGCGTCGCCGTACACAAGCGCAGACAGACTTGGCGCGAGTGCAGATATCGATGGCGACACCTTGGTGCTAGGAGGACCTGGTGCGCAGCAGCCAATTTCAGCGATCCAGATCGTGAGTGCAGTGGGCGATTCGAGCACATACGTGGATGAGATCCAGACGATCACCACAAGCGCGACGCAGCGTCCAGCGATCCAGGAGATTACAACGAGCGCTGCGCCAGGCGAAACGATTGGCGGTTGGTTCTTTCTTCAAATCGGCAGCATCGGCCCAACGCGCAGGATCTATTACAACTTTGATGCGGTGCAGCTGCAGGTCGCGCTCGAGCTGGACCTTGGCTTTGGACTCGAGACGATTCGAGTCACGCGACAGGAGAACACGTACTGCGCGTGCAACCAAGGATTCATCTGGACGATTACGTTCATGTACATTGAAGGACCGCTCGCACCGCTCACAACGATCAGCCAGCTCACTGGACGGCAGGCGACAGTCGGAAACGGACGTGGACTGAACCAGGCGCGGATCCTCGTCGAGTCGACTACAATTGACGGGGTTTTCACACTCCAACTGTCAAATTTGGTGACGAGAAACATCAAGTACAACGTCGCGGAAAGCGAGCTCACCATGATTCTGACGCAAGATCTGGGCTTGGCAGTACGGAGTCTCTCTCGCACATTGCCGACAAAAATGCGCGGGTACACGTGGAGCATTACGTTCATCGCAAGCGATATGCTATACGATGTGCCCCAGCTTGTTGCGCAGACTGCAGGACTGCTGGGATACCAAGCGCGGCTCGCGATACGAACGATGCGAGAGGGTCTTGGGAGGCTCTCAGGGTTCTTTCGACTGCGATTTCGAAACGACATCTTCCCAAATGACGAGACAGATAACATCCCCATCACTGCGAGCGACCTGCAGCTCGAGACTGCGCTCGAGAAGCTGGTTTCGATCAACGACGTCCAAGTCGTTCGTTCTACTGCGATGAACCCCTACGGCGGGTACTCGTGGACGGTCACCTTCTTGAAAGTGAACACGAAGAACCAGTATGGCCCCGTGATCGACATCTCTGGGAACCTGCCAGCGCTGATTCCAGTGTTGTCTGCGACTGTCGCAGAGCAGACCACGCTCTTGAAAGGCACAAACGCACATATTGAGATCCAGGTCGGTGGCTACGAAACGCCTCCGGTTGCAGTCGGCGATACCCATTGGGGACTACCGGGAGATAACGCTGGTATGATCTCGGTTTTCATCCATGGAGCGAACGACTGGAGGCAGCAGGGGAGCCCATTCACAGGGATCGATACGCGAGCAGGTGACCTGTTTGGATCAAGTGTGAGTATCAAAGGCGACCTCGTGCTCGTCGGCGCGCCAGCAGCCGCGGTTTTCGGCGACTTTGAGCTTCAGAACCTGCTCTGCGACGCTGATGCCGGCTTTTTCCGACTGATTTTCAGTGGGAAAGCGTCGGATGGGATCCCGTTCAACGCTGACAGAGATGCGCTCAAGACAGCGATCGTCAACGTCATGTCGGTGTCGTTTAGCGAAGTGGACATTTTGACTACTTTTACAAGCGTTTGCAGTGGGACGGAGGTCATGATCGCGCTTCGCAACGGGGACCTTGCGGATTCGACGGGCAACGTTGTGGACTTGGCGATCGACGCGTCCATGCTGATGAAAGGCTTGCTGCCAGGCACTGGGCGAGTGCAACAGTATCGTGCTGGTACGTTTAAAAGTGATGGTGTCAACTCGAAAGGACTCCAGTGTGGCGCAGCGTATCTGTTTGGCCGCCAGAACGGTGTTTGGTCCCAGTATTTGAAGTTTACTCCACCGCCTGACCAGATCTTTGAGATTCAAGAATACGGAGCACAGGTGGCAATGCACGACACGTTCGCTGCTGTAGGAGCTCCCGGCGCGTTCGACGAAGAAGGCCGCGTGTTCGTGTACGAGTACAACATTGGGAGCGCCACGTGGAGTCTGTTCCAGATCTTGAGCTCAGCGCCTTACGACCGTACAAAAGGCGATCGCTTTGGATATTCCATCGCGATATCTGGAAATCCGCAGGTCGCGCTCACCATCGCCGTGGGGGCACCTGGGTACGCAACTGAGAGTGGTGCTGTGTTTGTGTTCGATCTGTTCAACGGGGTCTTCACGAATCACCAGTTCATTTTGCAGCCAACGCCAGAGCTGCAGATAGGAGATCGCTTTGGAAGCTCAGTCGACCTTGACATGGTCACCACGTACACAATGGCAGTGGGGGCCGAGCGCAGTGCGCTGCGGAGCGGTGTCGACAGTGGTCTTGTGGTCGTCTTGGCTCGCCGGAGCAGCGCCGACACGTTCTTTAACGTGCAGCAGGTCCTGTACGGCTCTGACACTCGTACGCGTGACCGCTTTGGAACAAGTGTAGCTGTATCGAAGGATACCGTGATAGTAGGTGCCCATGAAGTGTACGACGGACCGCGGACGATTCGCAAACCAGTGCAGTCGGTCACAACGAGTACGCTGGACGGGAGCAGTCTTAGCGCTGGAACCTTCACGCTGAGTCTGAATTGGGCAATGCCGTCGCCAACAAATGTGGTGGAGCGCAACCAGACACGTCCCATCGCACTTAACATCGACGCTGCGTCATTGCAGGTCATCCTGGAAAGCGACTTCCAAATGGACAAAATTCTAGTGCAGCGCGCTGGCCCGAGCAGCACTGGAGGCTACACGTGGTACCTCACTTTTGCCAGCAGCACGAGCGATTTGCCGCTTGTCGAGGCCGACGACGCGGGGCTTCTCTACGGTAATCCAAGCGCGCAGATCACGGTCGATTGGGTCGTTCGAGTGCCACCTGTTTTGCGCAGCAACGCGTACGTGTTTACGCGAAACAGTGGAGGCAAGTGGACTGAGCAAGCCACGCTCTACCCTCGCGAGAAGCAGTACTTTAGTTGGTTTGGCACCGCGGTGGCGATGGATCAGCGCTACGCGATCATCGGCGCACCGAATCTCGATACCTATGAGTCTGGAACGAACGCTGGAGGCGGGTTTGTATTCAACCTCGGCATCTTTGCGCTGCAGTTCTCCTCCAAGTCGTACAGCGTTCTCGAGGGCAACGATCTTGACATCACCGTGCAGCGCTGCAGCCGCGATGGCGGGTTCTGCGCAATGAATGTCGCGTCGTCGCCGACGCTGTACATCAACTACGACACTAGAGATACGCATTCCGACCGGCGGTCGCAAAATTACGTCCCCGTGATCCCTGATATTGGTCCATACCAGAAAATGTCCATGCTGGAAGCTGTTCCTTTCAGTGCGAACGCATTCTTCGCGCACTACGTACTCGGTCAAGAGCCGTTCCCGCAAGTTCCAAGAGGGCGATGGCTGCAAGCCGACAATGTTGGCACTGCAAATGGTCGGAACCAGCAATACGGGAGTTCGGATCGGCGCTCGCTCTGGATCGACGCGCAGTTTGACTACGCGGGGGTATCGGACTACGCTTCGAGTGCGGGGGAGCTTTTCTTTGACAGCGGCGACCAGATCCAGACGTTCACAGTGTCGACCACGAACGACTTTGTCGTAGAAGACCCGGACGAGACGATCATGCTGCGACTCTCTCTTCCTGGCGTCTGGCCAAGTTCCGACGGGAGCCTTTGGTCCACTCTCACGATCCGAGACAACGGCGACGGCGGTACTGGGATGCGGTCGAATCTCGATTTCCTCTCGGCTGGAGCTGCTGGTCAGCCTAAAAGTCAGTTCAGCGCTGCTGTGAGTGTGTTTGATGATGGGAACGTCGCGATCGTTGGCGCTCCGCTAGAGAAGCAGGCGCTCCTGACGCAAAACACCCCCGTGCAGTGTGGCGCCGTGTATTTCTACACGAGAAGAGGCGGGCTCTGGGAGTTGGACAGCAAAGTGTTCCCAGTCGAGTGCGCAAACGGGATGCTCTTTGGCGCGTCGGTAGCGATCGACGGAAGCCTCGGAACTCTCCGAGCGATCGTCGGCGCGCCAGGAAGTGCTGCAGCGTACCTCTACCGCCGCCAGAGCTCGAAGTGGATCCAGGACACAATGCTAACGGATGCGTCAGCATTTGCTCCGACTCACAACTTTGGTGGCGCGAAAGCGGTGGGCATCAATGGTGACGTTGCGGTGGTCGGCGCCTCGGGTCTCGAGAGCGTGTTTGTGTATCATCGACTACTGACTGGGTGGCAATTCGCAGCGCGATTGTACTGCAGCGACCGCAAGGTGTATCGGATCTTGGAGCAAAATGTCGAGCAGGAGTACCATTTTGGACAGGCGGTGGCGCTGCACCGACGAACGATCGTGGTCGGTGCGCCGCATGCAGACGGAGGCGCGTTCGACCCAAGTCAGTACCACGATCGGAGCTTTGACCGCAAGTTCTTTGGTATCGGGGCAGCGTACGTTTTCCACATCCAGGCACAGGAGCAAACGATTCAGTTGCGCACCGACGAGCCGCTGACCGCAGGCTTGTTCTGCTTGTCGACCACTTTCCGAGGCGTGACCGGCACGACAAAGCTCCTTTCTTTCGGCGCGTCTGCGGATGACGTGAAGCTCGCGATCCAAGAACTGTCGGTGATTCGCATTGTCGAAGTGTCGCGAACAGGAACGATCGATCAGGGCTTCACGTGGAGCGTCACGTTTATCGGTGACATCCTCGCGTTGCCATTGCTCACTCCGCAGTGGAAGGGCTATGGGTGTGTGGACTGCATTAGATTCAGCAGCTCATTCAAGGCCAACCCGACAAACCAGATCATTGTCGCGGAGACCACGCCAATCGGCAACTGGGAACAGCACGCGCGCATTCTCGCCCCTGACGGCAACCCGGGGGATCAGTTTGGCTTCAGCGTCGCTATCAGCGGCGAGCAGGTCATCATCGGCGCGCCGTATTCGAGTGCCATGACAACGACGACGTGGAATTTCGAGACTGGCGATCTCACAGGCTGGCTGACCACTGGGAGCGCGTTTGACTCGCAACCAACTTTTGGAGACAACTCGTACGCGCGCATCAACACCTACAAGTTCAAGCCATACAGAAGCGACGAGACTGGTCAGCGCGCGCTCCATGAGGGTCGGTACTGGGTGGGGACATTCGAGTCTCGCCCCGGAGCAGGCAAGCAAGCTGCGGTGATCTCCTCGTGCGCTTTCGCGAATGACCTCTCGTGCAAAATTACGAACTATAAACTCCCTGGAGCGAGTCCAGCAGGGAGCTACCAGGGCGATGGACCGACAGGAACGATGACGTCGCAGGCGTTCACAGTGCTGGGTACGTGGCTTTCGTTCAAGATCGGAGGTGGCTGCGACATTCGCTATACCTACGTGGAGCTTCTCATCGACGGCATGTCGATGCTGAAGAAGACTGGTCGATGCCAAGAAGCCATGGAGACTGTGCGGTGGGATCTGAGCCCATTCCTGAATAGGACAGCGCAGATCCGAGTCGTGGATGCGTCAACTGGAGACGTCTGGGGCCACATCAACTTTGACCACGTGCGCTTCAGTTGGGACCCCGCCCAGGCATCGACACCGAACGCCGGGGTCGCGTACGCCTTTCGACGCAAAGCGCCGATGAGTCTGGATCCGTGCGTCAATATCAACCGGAAGCTGTGCAACTGGGAGTTCCAGGCGCGTCTCATCACGAGCGACAAGCGCAGTGAGGATTTCCTTGGCTTTGACGTCGCAGTTGATGACAGCACTGGCTCTGCTGTCGTCAGCGCACCGGGTCAGAAAGCGTTCAATGCGAACAACTCAGCATTCCTCGACATGCACACTGGTCTCCCCATGGATGCTGTGGGGAGTGTGTACGTGTTCCAGCGCACAGATGAAGTTCGTGATGGCAAGGGCGTTCTCATCTCGCCACCAAAGTGGAGCCCGAAGGAGATCGCAAAGGTGCAGTATCCAAAGAAAGAGGCATACTCCAAGTATGGATCTGCAGTCTCTCTAGATCGCAACTCGCTACTTGTCGGCGCGCCGTGGCTGTCGACATCGCTGCTGCGCTACCAGGCAGGGCAGGCGTTCTACTACGATCTGGGCTTCGCGACTGTGCACTTTACCGCGAAATTGTTTTTTTGCGTAGAAGGGAACGCCGACAGTCTGGTATCGCTCACGATATCGAGAGCCGGCAGCAATGTGACGGCACCGCTCACAGTGGGGTACGCAACAGAAGACCTGAGTGCAGTGTCGGTTGATTCGCTCAAGTATGCTGCGTGCACGAAAACCCCGCTGACGCAGCGAAGCGACTGCTACGACTACCAGCAGATGGCCGGCGAGGTCACTTTCGCCGCCGGTGAGACCTCCAAACAGATCATCATCCCCATCGTCGACGATCTTTGCTACGAGCTCTGGGAAGAGTACTTTGTCGTGCGCCTCAACGTCCCGGGAGGAGAAGTGCTCATCGGCGAGCAATACATCGCGACTGTGCGCATCGACGACGACGATTTCGCCTACGACCCGTGTTAGTTAGTTGTCTCTAGGCAACTAAAGAGCTTGTCTGTTTACTGCCAGTGCTGCTGGATCCACGACGCACTCGCGGTATGGGGCTTTGGCTGCAGTGGGAAGCACACGATACTGGCGTTTTCAGGTGGCGTTTTCGCACTTTCGTCCAGGCTCCGGTACTCGACGATGCTCTCTGGGAACACGTCTTCGAGGAAGATCACGTGAGGAAGCGCCATCTACAGCAGCATTAATCAAGCAAGGAAACATATCACACGGGTTCCGTTAAGCTTGAAGAGCAACTCCGTCCATTCTCATAGGATAGAATAGAATGGAGGGAGACCTCGAGCCAGTGGTCGAACTTGTAAATGAACTTGCTGATCGTGCTGAAATGGTCGTGCAGCAGTTGGTAGACCTGGTGGAATGGTAACGATGACGACGATGCGTCATGCTCGTTTCGCCACATCATGAGGCTGCTGTTGTACCCGTCGCGCCGCTGCTCGTTCACCATGTCGTTGGTCTTCAAGAGCGCGATCTCGCCTTTCGGGATCTCCCATCGTAGCAATTTGTCCAGCGAATCGACGATCACAGTGTCCAGATCCACAAAGAGGCATTTGTCATTATGCAGCAGCAAGTGCGAGACGCGAGGGGAGAACACCTGGAGCTTATTCCACCAGCCCTTCCAGCCAGGCTCCAGTGGAACGCAGCGCAGGTTCGATTTATCTGCTGCAATGCCGCTGGCGTCGTCTGTCAGGCACACAAAGTCGATCTCCACCACTGGTGCTATCACAGACTCATCCCTTGTTATAGAGATGCTGCTGTCACTACTGTTGACATTCCGAGCGATCGAGTTATAGAGTTTGTTCACGTACTCGGCGCCGTACTTGGTGCCCCATTTCACGCAAATCACCGACACTTTCACCGAAAGAGCTGCTACTGGTCGACGGTCTTCGTCGCTAACGTCTCGCACTAGTGCTGCCGGTGGAGATGGATCAATTGATCCCCTAACTGGAGCCTGGCTGCTTTTGCTTGTCTGCTGTTGCTTAAATCGAACTTGCTGGCCGATCTCTCGCTCCATGTGCCCCCAGTACCGCTCGATCGCCTCTTGCTGCCGCCCCGCTCGCCGCAGCAGCACGTTCATATTGTAATGCGCTTCTCGAAAGTCCGGTGCGATCATGAGCGCTGTCGTACAGTGATGCAGCGCGCGCTCGATATCACCATCAATCATCAATTGCGCTATTCCAAAACAGCAAAGGGTAAATGCACACCGAGCTTTCACTTAGACTGCACGCAATAACCACAACCGCACCAATAAACACAAACCTGCAAGGTTCGCATGCGCCTCTGCAAACTGTGGCTCGTGTTCCACAATGCGCCGGTACAGCGCGATCGCTTTGTCTCGCTCTCGTAGCTGCACTTTCACGTGCGCGAGCTCAAAGAGCACCTTCCAGTAGCTGGAGGAGGAGGAGGCCACCTGCTCTCGCTGGTTGTCATCATCATCAGCTGCTGCCTCCTCCTCTTCTTCGAGCGCATGAAGAGCTGCTTCATAGTGCTTTGCGGCCTGTGGGAAGCGCTTGGACGCCGCTAATAGGCGCCCCAGCTGCACATGCGCCGCCAGTGCGCTACCATTTTGCTGCTGCTGGTGTTGCGCATTTGGCTGCTCCATTTTTGTGTGAAATGATCTGGGGGCAGGCAAAACAGCAGCAACACAAATGGGGTTGCTGCATCAGGGTCTCCATTTCTGAACCTTTCGCGATGATATCAGGAAGCTGGTTATATTACGTTTTGCTACTCGAAACCTGGTCCAAAAAAGCAGAAACTCCGTAATTTACACATCCAGCGTGCGAAACAGATAGCCGGATAAATATTTGTACACCCTCAAGTCGCAACTTGTCGGGAAAAAGGCACAGCTTTTCGCAAAAAGGATATCTCTCGAGTATTTACTGTTAGTCAGACAGACACACTCGCGTTGGCATTTGGTGGAAGGACGCGGACACGGGCGGACCATTTGACCACAGACAGACAGAGACGGACTCCTTCGAGCGCGCGCTCTCTCTCTCGATCGCTCTCTATCTGCGCGTGCGTGTGTGGCTCCTAATAAGAGAGAAGAGCGCGCCGTGGCGTCATCACCAGCCGCGTGACGGACGAGCAGCAGCAGCAGATCGACTGCCGAGAAGAGAAGCCAGCGCTCGCAAGAGAAGCAACAGCAGCAGCAGATTTTCCATTCAGCTTCAGCGCGCATTTCGTTCGCATGACTGGTACGCGCTCTAGCTATGTGTACACCGCTCTGTGAGAGAAAGTGTGCGTGTCTATCGCACGGATGTGTGCATCGTTTAGAAGGCGAGATGCTAATGGACTGAATACGGCTTTGTCTATGTGGTGACAATTAGTGTACAGCTGGGGACGTGGTGAAGACGGACAGCTCGGACTGGGCGACACGAGCGACCAGTACCAACCCGTGCTGATCGACGCGCTGCAGGAGCGGCGCATCGTGCAGATCGCGTGCGGCAGCGGCCACACGGTCGTGCTCACGGACGAAGGTGAGGTGTACACGTGGGGGCGGGGCGACGACGGGCGGCTGGGCCACGGCGACAATGGCTGGAAGTTTGTGCCGCGACTTGTCGAAGAGCTACGCGGACGCAACATTCGCCACGTCACATGCGGGAGCTACCACACAGCGGCAGTCACGGTCTCGGGCGACCTGTACACATGGGGCGGCGGCATGTACGGCAAATTGGGGCACGGCAACGAGACCGGCCACTCGACGCCGTACCTGGTCGATTCGCTCAAGGGGCTGCAGGTGCGGCAGGTCGCGTGCGGGAGCCGCCACACAGTCGTGCTGCTGGAGAACAAGGACGTGTACACGTGGGGCGACAAGGAGAACGGCGTATCGGGCCACGGCGACACGGAGGGTCAGCAGTACCTGCCCTGCAACGTTGAGGAGCTGCGTGGCAAGAATATCAAGCAGATCTCGGCGTGTGGCTTCCACACAGCGGCACTGACAGGTATGACGAGGTTCATCTTCCTCCTTATTCTACTCTTGACGGAATGACGAACTTAATTTGATCTTGCTGCCTGTAGAATCCGGAGAGGTGTACACGTTTGGAGCCGGCAAGTTCGGGCGGCTGGGCCACAACTCGGAGCGGAATCAGCTGGTCGCGCGCTTTGTGGACGCGCTCGCGGGCAAGCGCGTCAAGCAGGTCGCGTGCGGCGGGTTCCACACGGCGGCGGTGACGGAGACGGGCGAGGTGTATACGTGGGGCGGCGGTGAGCACGGCCAGCTGGGGCATGGCGACAAGGTCAACAAGACAGTGCCCACGCTCGTGCGCAGCCTCGTGGACAAGCTAGTCGTGCAGATCACCTGCGGGTGGAGCCACACGGTCGCGCTCACTGACACGGGCGAGGTGTGCACGTGGGGCAACGGCGATCACGGGAAGCTGGGCCACAACGACACAAACAAGGTCACGGTGCCGAAAATGGTTGACGTGCTCACGTCCAAGCGCGTCATCTCGGTCGCATCCTACAACGAACATACAGTGGCGCTCGTGGACCCGATCGCGACTGTGCGGTCGTCACAACTCACGTCGTCGTACATTGGTGACATGCGGCAGCTGATCGACGACCCGGAGTTCTCGGACGTGACGTTTATCATCGAGGGCCGCGCCGTGCACTCGCACCGGGCGATCCTGGCGACGCGCAGCGACCACTTTCGCGCCATGTTCACGTCGGGCATGCGCGAGTCGCGCGAGCACGAGATCACGCTACAGCACATGCGCGTGCCCGTGTTCCTGGCGCTGCTCGAGTACATTTACGTGGACTCGGTGAACGTCGGCGCCGAGATGGCGCTCGAGCTCTTCGCGGCCGCAGACCTGTACACGCTCGACCGGCTCAAGGGGCTCTGCGAGATCGTCGTGCAGAAGAACATCGACGTGGAGAACGCCGCCGTGCTCTTCCAGTCGGCCGACGAACTCCACTCGACCCGCCTGCGCGAGATCTGCCTGTCGTTCATGGTGCGCCACTTCGACCAGGTGACCAAGACCGACGCCTTTGCCAGCCTCTCGCGCGACCTCATCCTCGACGTACTGCAGAACCGATAAGCGATTGAGCGAATGGAAGTGTGGGAGTGCAAGTGCCAGTGGGGATTTTACGGAATGGCGTCTGGAGAGCTTGGCGAAATGGACAGGAAGTGGCGTACGGTCTCCATCCAAAGCATGCGAAAGAGCACAAAACAAATTACTATTGCGTCGTTGTGAATATATAATTTTCTGATCATTATTAATTATTCCTTCAGGAGCTCTTCGTCAGTGAGAACAACAGGGTGCCTCGTATTATAGAGAAAAAATAGTCGCGAATTCGCCTTCTATCTCCGCTCACTCGAGCTCCTCCTGCTCGCGCGCCTTCTGATAGTTCCAGTCGTGGATCTCTATGCGCTTGCCCACGTCCCCGAGGTTCGTCGTCATCATCTCGAGCCAGAACTCGGCGATTTCCAGGTCGGCCTCGAGCGCCACATACTTCATCTGCGCGCGGTTGAACTCGCTGCTGCTCTTCAAATACGCGCGCCAGCTCTCGCGTCGAGCGTCTCGGAGCTTCTCGAACGCCGGGTCGAGCACCGGATGAGCCGAGTGCTGCTGCTGCTTGGAGTCCTGCGCGTACGGGTTCGCGACTGAGAACGAGGACGACCTCACGGGCGTGGAGCCGTTTTTGCTGCCGCCACCACCATGCGCTCCGTTGCGGGCAGGTTCACCAGCATCACTGGATCCACGCGATCGCCCTGTTTGGTAAGATGGCGTCGCAGAGAAGGAAGCCGAAGCATGGTGAGCTGGTGTGTGCTTTGCATGTGTGTCGTCAAACGAGCGGCGAGCTGAACTGCTGGTTGAAGACGTTAAAAGAGGGGTCACTGTTCGATGTGGCGCAGAATCTTTGGCTTCCAGCTTGATGTTGACGTTGTCGTTGTCGCTGATCTTGGTGCTCTGTGGCTCGGCTGTCACAGCCACCGGAGCCACTGCCACGTTCCTCTTTACGTCGTCGCTGGTCTCTTCATTTCGCAGATCGTTCGGATCTTTCGCTGTCGACTGACTGGATGACACAGCAGCAGTCGCAGCACCACGTCCACTGCTGTGTTCATTCGATTTGTCCCGCGACCCTTGCGTGTCGTGCTTCGTCGACGAACCGGCATTGCGTTGTAGCTGCTCGCCGCTCGCCTCGCTACGCTTGTATTCATTCTTGCTGCCGTCATCACCACCCTCGACATCATCATTCTCATGGCGGTGGCGACGGCGCGAGGAAGGGGACGACGACGCGCGCGCGCGGGCATCTTCGCGACGCGACGACCGCGAGCGCTCTCGTCGTCTCGTCGCTTCGTGGCTGCGGTCGCGGGTGGAGGTGGGTGCACGCTCCGCACCCGAGCGACGATGGCGATCATCGTAGCTCGCGCTTCGACGGCGCGACGAGCGCTCGCGACTGTAGCTGCGGTCTCTCTCTCGTTCGCGACCGCGATCCCGATCCCGACTGGACTCGCGCTCGCGCGTGCTACGCCGACGGTATTCGCGATCTCTATCACGGTCGCGACTTGGGGTGCGGCTGCGTCCGCGGCGATCCTGATGGCGAGAGTGGTGGCGACTGCTGCTGCTACTATGGCGGTGCCGTTCGCGCGAATGGCGACTGCGCGAGCGGCTGTGGTGGCGGCGGCGCGGAGATACGCTGTAGCTGCGACTGCGACTGCGACTGCGACTGCGACTGCGACTGCGACTGCGACTGCGACTGCGACTCCTGCTCCTGCCGCCTCGTCGCGCGTGGCGGCTGCTGCGACTGCGACGACTACCTCTGGGGCTGCTGGGGCTGCGACGGCCGCGGTGGTTGCGCTGCTGCTGCGGGCTTCGACTGTGTTTGCTGCGGCGCCGCTCGTCCGCTCTCATGCTTGCTTGCCTATTGTGTGTGTGTGATCGGATCTGGGCGATGGAAGGTGATGGAATTGTGACACATCACATGCCACACTAAAATAGCGTAGTTTTAGGGTGGTACACATGAGCATTTTGCATACTGAAATCAAGTGAAACGAGAGAGCAGAAGTCGTCCCAAAAATAGTGTTGGACAGTCATGCCTCTCATTAGTGACCAGGCAAAAATCTGCTAATTTTCATCATAATAGAAGGGTTTATATTTTGAAAAGTATTACTGGAGACAGTAAAGTTTGATATGGTTTGCATTACACAGCCAGCTGCCGGATGGAAGGAGCACTGAGGTGGATCTTTTCCATGCTTTGGATAAGCTCATAGAAATCTTCATCAATGATCCCCGTGTGCCGCCAGCAATTGGCAACGGTACTCTTTGTAACCGACTCCCATGCTTCCTGTGTCCACCGCATTACAACAAGGATGTCTACGTGAAATAAGGACTCAAAGTCCCTATCCACACTCTCTTTACCTAGAACACCAGAGCGCTCCACCATGGCGTCAAATGCGTCGACGTAGTGGCGGTTTTTGAGGCGATTGACTT
>JAASGV010000223.1:0-31889 GCA_023334355.1 Globisporangium abappressorium | reverse complement strand
GGTCAGCTTAAAACAAGTATAGCAAGATCGGTGGCAAATAAGTCCATAGAGATCAGATAACAAAATGATATCGAGATTCCTATTCATACGTATACTAACCTGTTCATACGTGAAGACGTACACGCATATCTCGATTGATTCCAACGCTGTCGACAGGGCTCGAATCATCTTCGGGATCGCCTCTTTACTCTTGCACATAATAAACTCGTTTTCGATCGCCTTTGGGGCCTTCAGTATCCTGCGCACCATGTTACAGATGACGTTGAGGTCAAGACGTGTTGCCAAGGTTTTTGCCGCGAGATGCGTGTTGCTTTGTTTTAGCTCGAGAAGTTGCGACTTCCGCTCGGTGTCGATCTTCTCAGGACGTCCTGCTGGTCGTCCTAATGGAATCTGTTTTTGATTCGCTGTTTTCTCCTATAATCGCGCTGATAGAGCGCGCTCAGGCTCACGTTCAACTCGGTCGCCACTTGAGCAGGTGAACGCCCCGCCAATACCCACGCGTCCGCGATCTTGCTCCGCTTTGCGATGCTACGCTCCAAATCGTTCATCGTTTGGGCTCTAGAATCTGGAATCTGGAATGCCACGCGCATTCCAAAGATTTTGAGAGACCATTGCCCGGATGCGTAATTACGTTTGCATCTGTCGCCGCGCCGGATTGAACAGAGCTTTCGTTCGCATTGAATAAAGAAGAGGAGAGATGACCTGGAAGAAGGCTTGATTGGACCGTAAAAAGTCTTATAGCACTTTTTACGACTGTTACATTGACGATCTTAGTTGAAATTGTCGGTGGAAGAATCGTTCCACTTACGATTCCGTCGAGAGATCTCAGTCAGCAGCGCACTTCAACGTTCCGTTCACTCATCTTGACGAATTGACCTGCTCAACTGGTGGTAAATTTGCTTGGACTTGCTTGGACTTACTAGGCGTACAGTGGAATTGTCTTTCCTGCACAAACTCAACGAAACCACATCCATTCATGCGGAAGCGACCTCCGCAGCCCAGGGGTTGCTTGACATCCTCCTTCGTCTACACGAAGGGCCCCCGACCAGCCGAGTGGGTCAGATGGAAAGTCCAAGAACGACAACGAACCCAGCTACTTCAGTTTCAGCTTCAGGTCACTCAAGTCGGCGGTCCCAGTCCCGGATCAGAACGTCAAGTTCCACACTTCGACTACCGACTACTACAGTTGTGGTTTAATAACAGAAGCTGCTTTCTCACCACGTGGCTTCTCAACAAGTCCAAGTGAGCCTCAATTGGATGAAACAGATTTGCATAAGAGCGCCATATGATCAGCGAGTCTGCCAGGCGTCGAGTGACTCCTCTTTAAAAGAACTGAGAAGAACCCAGCGATAAACTCGCTCTCAGTTGCTGTCGAGCAGAACGAACTGCGTTGGTCAAAATCCTGCCACGCTGCCTTTCCTATTGGGGTCACATGCCAAAAACGCAATTACATCGTACTCCTGATTTCTCAAATCTGGTTGGTTCTCTATATCTCAAGTGAGTGTCTACTGCGCTCCTCCCGCTCCGCCATTCGTCTTCCAGCTCCTGAGCGACGAGTGGTGGATCCACATGCCCTTGAAATAGTTGTCCGTCAAGCACAGTCCTTCCACGAGAATGTACTTGCTGCGGTCCTCGAACACGGCATGGAAGCTGCGTCCCTCTCGCTCATGGAGCAATGACACATAGTCGGTCATAAGCCCCGAGCCCGAGATGTCCTGGACGATTGAGTGCTCCATATCGCGCAAGCCGAAGAAGTGCATCATCGCGGTCTGGAGCATCCACTTGATGTGCGGGTTGCGCGGCTTGGAGACCGCCATGGCTCCGTTGAGGATCTAGAACGGACGGATGAGACCGTAGGTAGGGTCGCCCTGCTGGCGAAACATGGGCTTCTCCCATTCGCCGAACTGGACGCCCTCTTTGCCAAAGATGACGTCACAGTCGCTCGGCCACTTAATCTCACATGCTGGGACTGCAGGAGACGTGTCGGCGTCCACCGCAAAGCCGCCGTACTTGTACAGCAACGTGAACTTGAGGAAATCATAGCCGACTACTTTGGGAATCGCTTGACGGTACGCCTTGAGCACGTACGGGTGGAAGCCGACCAGGATCTCCTCTGCACTAGTATGAACCGTCAAGTTGTAGCTCGTTTCAATGTACTCAAGTCGGTCTTTCGGCGCCTTGCTGAGGTCTCCAATCCAGATCAAGTGTATTTGGATGAGGAAGAGATAGTTGTTGCCTGGGCTTCGATCTTGTAGATCAGCTCTGGGGTCATGAACTCGTCAAGGTCGTACGCTTTCACTGGCTCTGGTTGCTTCGGCTGCTCCATTTCTCAGACGCTTCCAATCGCGCTTTATCAACCGCTATAGCCTCGTCCATTGCTGAGTGCGGTACGGCGGCGTCGTTGTTCTGTGTTTTCGAAGTTATTGCTCTCTGGTTTGTTAGAAGTGAAGACTTGACCGCGGCGACCGTCGCATCCAAAGCCGGCTTGCTGGCTGGATCTGCTCGCTGGAAGTACACTAGGCGCTCGGAGAGCAGCGAGGACTCGAGTCCCATCAGAGCCTGGCAGAAGAGTATGGCGAGGAGAGTCGCGAACGCAGCAATGCCCAGAGTGCGGTGATTCACCATGCTCTCACTTCAACAGCGTCCTGGGTTTCTTTGAGGGTGTGCGAGTGCCGACTAACGGAAAGTGGAAAGTGAGGAGAGCGCTAATACTCTTAATAACTCAGCCATCAACAACAAGTACTTCGAGCTGCCCACCAGAAAGTCGCCGAGTGTGACACAAGCGACCGGATTTTGTTCAGAAGAATGTGGTAAACCCACTGGTGCTTGAATACGCGCCGTGTCAAGGAGCACATTTCTCATGAATCTTGATGATTAAATTGCATGATGATCAGCCCAAACGTGCAGCAGGTGATACTGCAATCGGTATCATGCCTGCTGCAGTTAATCTCATCTGAATAATTTCTGGAAATAAACGATCGCCAGTGATTATGAGGCAGGTCGCTAGTGATTACGGGGACAGTGTCGGTCAGGTCAGTAATAAACCGGAATTCATGGACAGATATGCGCTGCTGGTTACCGTCGTTGGGTTGTTGCAGCGCGGTGTGCGTGTGCAATTCCCTGGTCTGTCTCCTGTCCTCTAAGCGCCAAATCATACACTGTACTTCGAGTGTGTACAGTCGTGACGGAGGGAAGGGCGAAGGTCGCGTTGAGAACAGTCACAACCAATGGGTTTGATTTCCGAGCCGTTCAAGGCTCCAGAGAGTGATCTTTTTCACAATCTGATGTTGCGTTGTCTTCGGATGATAACTTCGGATACCCGTTCAAGTTGATACTCTTCGACTCGAGTCCGGGTTTTCAAGACTTCTTTATACTTTTGCAAAAGTCAGCTGTCCACATAGTGAGGTGCTGGATGGCGTTCAGTGAGTCCAAATGATCTCCATGCATAGAAACTTCGACTGGCTCAGCGCCAAACATATCAGCATGCAAAGGATCCGGATGGGGGATATCCGAGGAGCTATAATGCACAGAGTCTCCTATACAAACAGCAAACATCGTGTGTGTGTGTGCGCGCGCACTCAGAGCCCACGGCCTCGATCTCGGCGTTGCTCTCTTTCTCGCCATTGCTCACTCACTCGCCAACTTCCTCCGTCCTGCGCACATCCATCGTTTCGACCTCCCGACACTCAAGCCAACATGGTCAACACCCTCGCTGTCGCCCTCGTCGCGCTTGCAGGTGCAGCTCCAGCCGTGAGCGCGCACTCGCAGATGACGCTGCCGAACCCAAAGTTCAGCGACGTGAGCAAGGCCAACTCACCGCTCGGCACGGTGGACGGACCGACCGTGCTGCCGCCACCTTCGGGTCAGTCCTACGCCATGGGCACCGATACCAACATCAAAGCGTACGTGCAGGCGTTCAAGGCGCAGACCAAATACACGAGTCTCAAGCAGCTCATCATGGACAACTACGTGGAGGCTGGCACGATCCCAGACCGCGCGTGTGGACTCACGGACAAGACCTACGCGCAGCCGCTGCCCGTGGAGATCGAGTGGCAGGCAGGCCAGCACCCAGGCCCGTGCGAGGTCTGGTGTGATGACACCCTTGCGTTCCACAATGACGACTGCGCGACCAACTACCCAGGCATCAAGCTCCCGTACGACCGCTCCAAGTGCGTCGGCAAGAAGGTGCTCTGGTCCATGTTCCTGGCCATGCACGTGCCGCAGTGGCAGGTGTACATGGGCTGCGCTGCCATTGAAGGTAGTAGTAGTAGCAGCAGTACCACCAGTAGCAGCACTTCGACGGGAAGCTCCAGCTCGACCCCAGCCCCAAAGACTACCACGAAAGCCCCCACCGCCACGTCGGCCCCAACTCCAGCTGCTGCTAGCGGCAGTGAGTATGACGACGAATACGCATCTCCATTCCCTGCGTCGACGCCAGCTTCGACTCCAGTGCCTGCCGCGACCAAGAAGAAGTGCACGGCCAAGACTCGTCGTCTCCGAAAGTAGACCTGTTAGTCATAAGACATGAGTACAACAATAACGCGTGACTTCATCGCTCGACCGCGTGCAATGAAGGTCACATGAAGACTTGTCGAGTATAACGATGTAAATCCCATGTCAATTGCGTGTGTTATCGACGTTGAGTGCTTCAAGAAGCCCATTGTGCTTCATCCTTGGTGTTTCAGTGATAGAAAGTGGTCATTGTATTCTTTAGAGCGAATTTAGTGGATATACACATCCATTTCCAACGACAAAGAAACCACGCAGAATCACTTCAACGGGGGCCATCGTTCATCCAGAGATTCAGAGCTTGCGTCTTGAGTATTGAGTTTAAAATGAAAACTGCGAAATTACGACTCATTGATGAATTTATCCAACGTACAAACCAACATCTTCCGCCTTTAAAGCAATGAACAGTGGGCTGGGTTTTCTTCGTACTTTCGACCCTGCTACTGGTATAGTAGCCAACGGAGGGTTCTCACAGATGACGACTTTACCCTACGAGCGCTTGACTTTGCACTTGACGTCCACGTCCATCGTGGCGTTGCTGGCAGCGGACGGCGCTGTGGCGTCGGCGTCGGCGTCGGCCTCACCACCAACTTCGCCCTTGGACTTGATCGACTTTGACTTTGAGGTCTTGCTGCTCTTGCTCGTTGGCTTTGGCGTCTTGGTGGTGGTAGTCGGCTTTGGTGTCTTAGTTGTGGTCGGCGTCTTGGTCGTTGGAGTTGGCGGTGACTTGCTCGTGGTGGTAGGCATTTTGGTCGTCGGTGTTGGAGTCGTCGTAGTAGCCGCAGTATCCGACTCGCTCGCAGTGGTCGTGGTGGACGATGAGCTGGTGCCAGTTCCAGTAAGAGGAACGCAGTTTTCTGAGGACCGACAGTGTCAGAAGTAGATATGTTAAGTAAGCGTAGCACCCCCACAATCGGAACAACAATGATGGATTCACTTACTGTACACCTGCCAGCGCTCGCCCGAGTCCTGGAGTCCGAGCCAGAACCAGCGAAGCATGCACGAACCCTTGCAAGATGAGAAGTCAATCTTCCACGTCGGAATCGCGCTGCCGAACGTGCCTTCGCAGTTGTCGTCCTGCATCACGCGCGTGTCGTCCAGCCAGAGTTCACAAGGACCCTACAATCCCAAAGAGACATAGGCAGACATGTAGACTATTAGCAACCTGAGTTAGCCAGATTAGCTAGGATCACTGTCATTCGTAACACGTACTGGGTGGACGATCGCGCGCGAGAACTTGACCGTGTTGTCCGACGGGATGGCCTTCGGCGTCGCGTCGGGGTTCGTCTTGCCGCACACTGCCCCCTTGTCCTCAATGTACGAACGCAGCGTCGCGTACCCTTTCTCCTTGGACACGGTCGCGAAGTTGGCTGGGTCCGACCAATCACCCGTCCACGGCGGCGAGAACTCGACGATCCACTCGGACGGGTACGTCGTGCCGGCGAGGAACTCGGACTTGGGCACTTCGATGTAGCCGTGCGCGTTCACCTGCGGGAGGCTGATAGAAACAGAAGCGGTAACAGCAGCGAGCGCGAGAGTGGAGATGTTTTGCTTTGTGAAAACCATTTTCGGAGCGAGTTTGAGTAGCAGGAGGCTGGATCAACTGGGGTCTGGGAAGCCTGGAAGCGTGCGAGGTGTGGGCGACGGCGCAAATCGAATTGTGAGAGAGAGGTCTGTGCTTGGCGGCGCAGATTGGCCTTGGGCGTTGACTCCAGCCTGTTGTTAGTCTTCCTGGTTCAATACTAAAGTACTAAGTACATGTTGGATCCCCTATGCGCGCGAGACCGCCTTGGACAATGATGCTGTGCGCATGGGAAGTGATCGGCAGCGCACGCTGTCCATCCAGTTTACCGAGTTCTCGGGAGATCCTTCACTTCTTCATGATGATAGCGAATGATCCGTTGGGAAGCTGGTGGTGTGTATGTGTGGGGATACAATCTTGACTTGTTGCTAGAATACTCCCGAGTACTGGGAGTTGGACGTCTTTTTCAATCCGACTGCTTGTGATTGATCTCTAAAGAGAGCGGATACCTCTGCATCTTCTTCTTGCTTGTCAGTGGCTCGATTTAGTGGCCGTCAGCGACAATGTAGACGAACGATCACAGGCAAAGCACTCACTCGCTTGGGGTTCCATTTGACACCAACGTCTATTAGTGCGAGTTCTGGGTGGTGTACAACTCGCATCTGCAGCCACCGACTTCGCGCTTCAACTTACTGGTTAGTCGGCTGCCTGGATAGCAGATCCTCGGAATCTAACCACGTCGTGTTGGGTCTGTTTCAAGGTTCCGTCCTTGGTGAAGTGAACTTGACGTCTTTGGTCGCCCGTCTTTGAGTGTCTGCATCCCTCGCAGAAGATGATCAGCAGCAAATTCCAACACTGAAGAAAATGTTCTACCGGCGAACGAAGCAGCACGGCGAGTAGTTGTCCTCGCAATATAACTGAAGGGCCAACTGCACTTGATCTTCCTGTTGCTTAGGGATCATTATTTGTCTGGAACGAGAGGTTTGTTGTCGAGTGAGGCTCTCACGGAGGCTGAGGCGCGTGAGCTTGGGGGTCTCGGCATCTCACTCATATGAGCGGGTTCTTTTCTTTTTGTGGGGTCATGCTGAGCACTTTGGTAAAGTTGTTCGCGACACCAGCACCCTCCTAGCGCCAGTGACGACGGCTGTGGAGACCGCGACCGAAGCCATACTTCAAATTGCACGTGACCAATCTGTCCACTCGAAGTCGCTGCTCTTGGATCTTGGAATCGCTGCTGGGAAACTGGTGGCTCTAATAGAAGTGCTCATACCCGATCAGGGGGAAAGCCTGGCGGTGTGACTGTGGACAACCTACAGCGAGGGACTGATTCCAAGAGCATGTCGTGGTTGCATAGCTCTTGGAGAGAGTTGGGCGAGGGGTCTAGGCGCACTACAAAGAGAGCGTCATATCGAGGCGACCCAGCGCTCAAGCCACACGAGTGCGCACGCGCCGTCAAAGCTCAGCACTTGTTACACACATACATACAGCAGTCGTCTGTGGGCTCATGCAGATGCGTGACGAGAGCTGAAGAGTCGGCAAGCATTATCCAGGTCCTGAAGATGCTTGGATTAGTGTTTAGTCCTTGATCTCTCACGCCACACAACATCTCGGTCCAAATCACGTCGAGATGGCACCCATACACCAATCCAATGGCTTTGCGAGCCAGAGAGTGCTTCCTGATCGCACAGTGTAAAGGAGACTCCACATTTTGCATTTTTCGCTAGCGGTTTCAGACGGTTTATATACAAAACCCTTTCAAAATCGTTGATGATCATTGATGGTGCTGGTGCTGCGCTGTAATCAGCTGTTACCTGTCAAAAAAATCATCCCATCCAGGAGGACAAAGGCGCTGCGAGAAAGGAAGCCAGCGAGCTGCTGCCTGCTGTGCTGCAACAACAGCTGACCTGAGTTCCTCGTTCTTCTCCACTGGCACCAGGAGCTCCATCCCAAAGAAGAAGGAAAACAGAGCCAAAAACACCAAACCACTCGGTATTCGAGTACTTAGTAATACAACCGTGCATGCTAATATGCATTCATGCATCAAGGTCTCCCTTTGGACCTGAACCAGGTCTCACGTCTCACGAGGTCAACTATATTGTATCACTTATGACAGGCTACCTAATACTTCAAAACTGGCTTTCTTTCGGAGGGGACAATGCGTACGTAATCGAAATGCAACTGCCGATCTGGCTTTTTTCGAAGAGATAGTGCGTACTTATGCGAGAGGCTGTCAATCAGTGATCCTCCATTGTGGCTTCCACACCATCACTCTTCGATCAGTCTCACCGACCAGCTGGTTTCTCCGAAGCCCCATTCAACGCCACGACGATAGATGGGCAAGCGGGACTGGGTACAGTACCTACGGAAGAGTGGGAGATGGCCAGCCAGCCTGAGCTCCTCCCCATCGAATCGAATCGAATCGCCCGTGGCGCCTCATCCGATCACGGTTCGCCCTTGTTGTTTCTGGTAAACGCCGCCCCGTCCTCCCTTTCTCTCACCCAGCGGTTAAAGAGTCACAATCCTATTTGCGCTGTCGCCCTCACATCCATCCAAGCAGCAGCAACTCCGCCAATCCATCATGGTCACCACCGGTCAAGTCTTCGCCACCGTAGCGCTCGCCGCCGCCGCGGTCAGCGTGCCGCAGGTCAACGCGCACGGCTTCGTCCAGGTGCCAAAGTCTGAGTTCGTCAAGGGAACCAAGAACCCGTCCGAGTGGATCGTCGAGTTCCCACCGCCATGGTCGGGCAACTGGAAGGACCCAAAGAACTTTGCGACGGTCTCCAAGCAGAAAGGGTTCCCGACGCTGCGCTCGTACATTGAGGACAAGGGAGCGGCGTGCGGCAAGACGAACGCCAAGGCGTCACCAAAGCCGATCCCGTCCGACAGCGTCGTCCACTTCTCGCGCGCCATCGTGCACCCGGGCCCGTGCGAGCTCTGGCTCGACGACAAGCGCGTGATGCAGGACGACAACTGCGAAGGCACGTTTGGCAGCAAGATCCCGACGTGGAAGATCGACTTCTCCTCGTGCAAGGGTTCGTGCATGCTCCGCTGGTTCTGGCTCGGACTCCAGGACTCCGGCAAGCGCTGGCAAGTGTACAGTAAGTCATGCGATGATTCTCCATTATGTATTATCCGATGTCCAATTTGGTACTGACTGGTCGCTTTCCTTTGTTGTATTTTTTTTACAGAGAACTGCGTGCCTCTTACCGGCACCGGTAGCAGCAGCGGCAGCACCACCACCACGGCGCCAAAGTCAACCACCAAGGCTCCAGCCAAAGCCACGACCCCAAAGCCAAAAGCAAGCACCAAGGCGCCAAGCAAGGAGGTCGGCGGCGACAGCGACAAGCCATCCACGGCCAAGAACGGCACGATGGAGATTGACGACAAGTGCAAGGCCAAGGTCAAGCGCGTGTAAGCATTTCCGTGATAACTTTCTACGTAAGTATCATCCCGGGACGCCATTGCCGCGTTTAGTAAATTGCTACCCTATGTGTATAAAGGTTTTGTCATTGCGCAGTGTGCGGTATTTGCAATAGTGTGCTGCTGTATGAACCCCCATGTCAAAATTGTACAAAATATCACCACTACAATACCACAAATCCTTGTCAAGCTGTGTCAATATCATCACCACAATTGAACCCATCCATTGATCACGAGCGCGTGTTTGAGAAAAATCTTCTCTATTCGAATCGCTGAGGCAGGGAGGCACTTTGCCGTTCGTCTGCAGTGTATTTGTATTGGACGTAGACCTGCTAGGATAGCGCAGGATTCCACCTGGCACTCAAGAACTAAGGAGCTTTGAGAAGTGAACCGGGGGTCCGGATGGTCCACGCTCTTCGGCTTCTTTCAAGGCGACTATGAGAGCTCTCACTCTCGGTGCAAACATTCACGTTGCGGTGCTCTCGTGCTGTTCATCTTAGGGCCAGACGGACAGCCAGACAGCACTGTTGGATGATGAGCCGAGTTTGGTTATTCTCCTAGCGAATCCTCATTGCTCACAACGAGGATCCGCTAGGGGAGTAATCGAGCTCGAGTCTGACCTATCGAGCTGAACTTTATCCTCAGATGCACCCACACACATAGTATGAGGATGCCGTTCCGAGAGTTCAGTACTGTTCACATACGAAGACTGTACCTTTCAACGGCTACAAACTCTTCCTCACGACCAGTTGTGGTTGATTACTACGGACGACGTTTTGATCGGGTGCGCGACCAAGTAATCAATCAATCAATCAATCCGTCAATCAGTCAATCAATCGATCATGCTAAACAGTAAGCCAGTAGGCACGGTGCCGCTCGAGCAATTTGCTGGTCTACCTTCTGACTCGGCTTCACAGGTGATTTGGAAGGAACCTTCGAGAGGGCTCCACTACAACGCAACACTCTAACACTAGCTTGCCTCTCACAATTCAATTTGCGCCGACGTCCCTCTACACACCGCAGCACCCAAGCAAGTCCCCAATGGTCTCCGCTCTTCAAGTCATCGCCACAGTCGCGCTCGTCACTACCGCTGCTGTCACTGTGCCTCAGGTTGATGCCCACGGCTTCGTCCAAGTGCCGAAGGCCGAGTTCGTCAAGGACACCAAGCTCCCGTCCGAGTGGGTCGTCGAGTTCCCCCCACCATAGTCGGGTAACTGGAAGGACCCAAAGAACTTTGCGACGGTCTCCAAGCAGAAGGGCTTTTCGACACTGCGTTCGTACATCGAGAACAAGGGAGCGGTGTGCGGCAAGACGAACCCGAATGCGTCGCCAAAGCCCATTCCAGCAGGCGCCAAAGTCAAGTTCTCGCGCGCGATCGGCCACCCAGTACGTCGAGTAGCTTTTGTCCCATGCTTTAAGCTATGGATATGACTGGGCTCCTCACTGTTTGCGAACTGACTGCGTGTCTGACTCAATCCTCCATAGGGACCTTGTGAACTTTGGCTCGACAACAAGCGCGTGTACCAGAACGACGACTGCGAGGACACGTTCGGCAGCTCCATCCCGACGTGGAACGTGGACTTCTCGCCCTGCAAAGGCACGTGCATGCTCCGCTGGTTCTGGCTCGAACTCCAGGACAGTGGCAAGCGCTGGCAGGTGTACAGTAAGTTACCGAGCTTTTCGTCTCATTCGCAAACACTCCTATATGAGTTCTCTTGAGCGCTAACGTAACATTTGTGATGTTGTGCTCTGCTTGTGGAAACAGAGAACTGTGTTCCTGTCAAGGGCAAGTAAGAAGCCTTTGATTTGGGCAGCGAAATTAAAAATGAAAACAGAACTACTAGTGAATCGTGGGCGACTCACCTCCCTTGATAAATAATGTTGCAGCGACTACTAGCAAGTGACGTTCAAAGTATATGAACCTCCATTATCTACTGAACTATTGACCATGTGGTCAGACCCAATCTTTTGTTAGGGTACTATCCAAACTACCCACTCTCACCACATATCGTGGAGTAGCCAAAGAAAGTCTCCCCAACTAATTGTATGAGGCTCACGGTTGTTTCGAATCGTGGATGCGCTGTTCCAAATACATGTTGCGCTTCGGCGGCGTGCATGTTGACAGTCTTCTTTACGCTTTGCGGTTGAATGCGGACGACCCGCAGGGCACAGATCAAGCATTGATGTGTCTCCCGCCCTTGCATCCGAGTCCTCTTCCGAGGGTGGCTGAATCGAACCGCCACTCGGTGGGCTTAATCTAATTTTCGAGGATGTACGTATCTTAGGTATACACTACATATTTAGACATAAATTGTGAGTACAGTCATGCCGCTCATTAGTGACCACCGCTCAAATGTAATATCTTTATTATTTGATCGCGATATTTTGAAAAACTGCTTATTTTGATCATCCACTTTTGGCGCGCAAATCACAGTCGAAACGCAAAGAGAAGAGCGCCAAACACACACAAGATGGCGAAGACGACGACACGCGTTCGACTAACGCGCGGACAGAAGCAACAGCTGCGCGTGCACCACCAAGAGCACCCCAAGAAGTCGCTGCGGGTACTGTGCAAGTGGGCCGTCACCGCTTTTCAGCTGCGGTATCCGCCGGCGCACTCGACCCTTGTCGCTCTGTTTAAGAGCTCGAATGACGACGACGTGAGAAGCACGAAGACGAAGACGAACCACCGTGTCGCCTGCCCACGGCTAGAGAGCGAGTTGGTGCAGTGGATCGCTCGATGCGAGACGGCAATGGTGCCCATCGTTACCTACGCTACGATCCGCGAAAAAGCAAGGAAGATTCGTGGTGACACCGCCAAGGATGCCAGCGCGACGGCCGGAAGTGCGCTTCTGTACCTGTCCTTCTCAAATGGATGGCTGCAGAAGTTCCTGATCCGTCATGGACTCAAGTCGCGCCGCCTGCATGGAGAAGCAGCGTCTGTCGACGCCGAAACTGTCGATCGCGGGCGCCTTGCTCTGCAGAGTGTGACAGCGGGGTATGAAAAGAGAGACACGTTTAACAAGGACGAAACTGCGTTTTTCTACTGCGTTGTCCCCACAACCTCTGTCACCAAGAGCAGCATTTCCGGGTGCAAGAACATCAAAAAGCACCTGACGGTCGCCGTCGCAAGCAACGTTGACGGCTCGTTCAAGCTTCCTTTGCTTTTCGTCGGGACCGCTCGTCAGCCGCGGTGCTTCAAGGGCAAAACAGGCGAAGAGCTGGGCGTTGACTACGTGAACGCTCCGAAAGGGTGGATGAACACCCAGCTCTTTCGCGCCTGGTTGACCAAGTCCAATGAAAACATGCGGAGCGACGGCCGCCACGTGCTACTGCTACTGGACAATGTGTTCTGCCACCGAAGCGACGAGCAGCTCTCCAACGTCCAAGTACTCATGCTGCCACCAAACACAACCGCCCATCTTCAGCCCCAAGACGCAGGTATCATCAGGTCATTCAAAGCCCAAGTCAATCGCCTCAAAAACCGCCACTACGTCGACGCATTTGACGCCATGGTGGAACGCTCTGGTGTTCTAGGTAAAGAGAGTGTGGATAGGGACTTTGAGTCCTTATTTCACGTAGACATCCTTGTTGCAATGCGGTGGGCACAGGAAGCATGGGAGTCGGTTACAAAGAGTACCTTTGCCAATTGCTGGCGGCACACGGGGATCATTGATGAAGATTTCTATGAGCTTATCCAAAGCATGGAAAAGATCCGCCTCAGTGCTCCTTCCATCCGGCAGCTGGCTGTGTAATGCAAACCATATCAAACTTTACTATCTCCTGTAATACTTTTCAAAATACAAACCCTTCTATTATGATGAAAATTAGCAGATTTTTGCCTGGTCACTAATGAGAGGCATGACTGTATTATTTTTAACAAATTAGGAACAAAATCCTACCTTCAAGAAATTAGGATCATAACCAAACGTAACCAGCACACCCCCTTTTCACAAAATCCTTCCTTCACACACAAAGAAAAGAACGCCGCCGCTGTATCAAAGCGAGTCTGTCGGTCGCATCATGAAGCGTGAAGGCGAAGGCGATGGCGCCAGTGGCTCTGCCAGGCGCGACGACGGAGGAGAAAGCGGCGAAGGTCTGCCGCTGGGCGTGCTACTGTTCCGTACGCCCGCGCCCGAGGTCCCACCCTCGCAGTCGTTCAGCGTGGAGCTCTTCGCGCCGCCGAACACGCAGGAGCTCTCAAGTGAGTCGTCGTCCAGCGCGGGCAACGTGACGACAGCGACCACCGAGAGCCACCAAGAGCAAGATACACAGGAAGATCAAGAAGACGCCGAGATGAACGAGAACGTGATTCACGTGCGCGAGATTCTGGACGACATGCTGCGCACCGAGAGCTCGGCCAGCTCGGGCGGATCACTCGGCAGCAGCAGCGAGAAAGATCGCGAAGAGAAGGAGCAGCTCCAGATGTACCAGCTGCGCTGCTGCGTGATCGACGACGCGAATCTGGAAGAGCTAGAGAAACTGCCCAAGCGCATGTGCGCGTACGAGTTCAAGCCTGGCGACATCGCGTGGAATTGCCGCGTGTGTCAGGTATGGCTTGGATACAAATGCGCAACATTGGTTTGTGTATCTTTTGGAAGAGCGCGTGTGATGACGGTGGTTTGTGATGTGGATGACGTGTTTGCAGGTTGACGAAACGTGCGTGATGTGCAACGACTGCTTTATTTCGAGCGACCACGACGACCACGAGGTGTTTTTCTATTACACACAGAGCGGCGGGTGCTGCGACTGCGGAGACACGGAAGCCTGGGCGGCGGAAGGCTTTTGCACGAGCCACAAGGTGCGTGCGCAATATTAACATAGTATATGGGCTCTTTGAGCCTATAGTGGTGTGGTAGTGTTTGTTACTGCCTTTGCAAGGATTTCTAACATGTGATTGATTTGTGTCTTTGCTCGTTTAAAAAATCAGGGAGCCCAAGACGCGGACCCGTTGCGTTTCTTGCCCCACGACATCCTGGTGAACTCGCGCGCGTGCATTGGCAAGGTCATGAAGGTTGTGATGAGCACCATTGAGGAAGCGCGCTTTGCGCACGTGCTAGACGAGTCTGGCGTCGAGAAAGTCCAACAGAAGCTCGCGAGTGCATCCCCTGACGCGCGCTACTGCGTAGTCGTGCACTACAACGAGTACCTGAGCAGTCAGGATTTCACCACAGCGCTGAGTCTCGCGCACCCCATGCTGCCTGTACGTACTGCTTTGTTTGGCTGAGCTGTGTGTTTAGTGCTGGCGATTCTCATTTGGCTTTGTGCTTTATGTGATTGTGTCACACAGTTTCAGATGAAGAAGCTGGAGGAGATCATCAGCCAGCGACAGGGGATCGTGCGCACAAAGGCGACGCGCGAGCAGGCGATCGAGCTGGCGGAGGCGCTCTTCGCGCACGGCATCTACTCGTCGATCGTGTCGAACGACTACGTCGCGAAGCTCCAGGTCATGAACTCGTTACTCCACTGGCTCGTGTCGATGGCGAACCTGTCGGACGGCATTTGTCGTTTGATCTGCGAGCAGGTGGGTTTCATAGGCACGCGCATTCTGAGTTGTGCTCTTGAAGGAAACAGTGTCCTAATGTGATGCGATGCTCTTTTATTTGTTTGTTGTAGTTTATTCTGCACGGAGACCGCAAAGAATCAAATTCGGATGGATCGTCATCCTCCTCCGAGCCACCAAAGTACCCGACGCTCGGTGCAGTCATTCTCGCCGACTCGTTCCTGCCGAAAAGCGGGAGCGACGCGCTGCACAGTCTGCTGATGGCGCTGCTCGCAGACCCGATTTTCAAGAAATCGTTTGCGATCGCATTCACGTCGTCGTATCCGCAGCTGTACCGAGAACACGTCGCGGGCGTTGGCAGCGTGAGCTCGACGATCCTCACGTTTGGAGTGCAGTTCTTCAACCGCGCGAGCTTTGTGAAGCTGCTCGCGTCCGAGTACGAGCTGCTGGAAGTGATCACGGGAACGATACTGGAGACCCTGCGCAGAAGGTCCAAACACGACTTGATGGAGATCCCGTTTGATGGCAACTGGGACAGCTTGGCGTGTGTGCTGCACTCTGAGAAGGTGAACGAAGTCAGCGTGTGGGATCTTTTTGCGCTCGCTATCCAGAGACTCGACGAGCCGACGCTTCAGCATGTGGACCTGAGTGCGATGGAACAGGAAGCGCAAGCGCTGGGCTTGGCTGTGCGCAAAGCGAGCCAGGTATCCAGGTTCCTTCGCCTGCCTCCTGACACAGAGATCCCTGGGAAATGCGAGCTGGACGTGAACTCGCCCGTGTTCCTTCACCGTCGATACCTGTGCGGTCTCTTGGATCTGCGCTATGCGCTCCAGATCGAAGGGGTCTCTGAAGCTTTCGTTTCCGAGAAGAACGGGTCCAGATACGCCGCGTACTTGCTGTATCTGTCGTACGTCCAGGGCATCGGCGCTGAGGTGCGTCGCGTAGGTGATCACGTCGAGACCGAGTCGCGCGCGTGGCTGTTCGCAGTCGAGTTTGCGTCCACGGTGTCGGACGAGTTCACGCTCATCGTGCTGAACGCGTTCAAGAACTCGGAAGCGCACGGAGGCCGACCACGCTCCCCCGCGCAGCTGCAGGACTTGATTACGAAGATCGCGAAGCCCATCTTTGAAGCGTACTACTTTTGGCTCGCGTCGTCACGCAAGTACTTCCCGCCAGTGGACTTCATGGTGGGCGACACGTTGCGAGTGGATCAAGTGGAGACGGCCGTGTCGTGCCATTTCCCATTGCATCGCACGATCGCGCAGCTTGTGCGCACGCTGAGCAACTCGCCGCTGGGTCTCGATCTCTTTTACCAGCTGCTTCGTACGTCTGCGGATAAGCCCGACCAGTCAGTGTGGGTACACGACCACGACAGCCCTATCGGCTTTTGGCACCGCGTGCACCTGATTGAGCCAGTGCTGCAGGCGATCGTGTGGGACGCGCAGGTTCACTCGGGCATGTGGGTGCGCAACGGGTCGTCTGTGATCAGCCACAGCATGAACTACGGCGAGCCGCCGTTCTGCACGCGCTTCCGAGACGTCGATCTGCTGCTGCTGCAGTTTGGTTTCCACTTCATGCGCGTGGACTGGATGATGTCGTCGATCACCACTCGCTTCGACATTGAAGAATGGTTTGAAGCGGACTCACCGGAACCCATGACCGAGTTGATGGTGACTGAGTGCTTGACACTGCTCTGCCATTTGGCATCGGAGCTGCCGCCAAAAGTGTCAGCGGAGGACCCGCTGCGCAGTTTGACGCCATACCTACGACGAGAGATCGTGCAGCGACTCTGTGTTGGCCCGTGTGCCCACAGCGACTTGTCAAAGATCACGACCGAATTCTTTCTCGCGCACGAAAATTTGTTCCCGAACAATTTCTCCAGTGGGACAATTCTGGACCAGATCCTGAAAGAGCTCTGCGTGCCTCCTTCGAATGCGTCGGCACTGGGAGGCGGCGATCCAGCGGGAGGCAAGTTCCAGTACCGGCTGAAGACTGAGCTGTTCGCCGAGTACAACCCGACGTTCATCCATTTGTCGCGCAAGCAGCACGAGTTCGCGCACGAGAACTGGTTCCAGCAGCGTCTGCGGTCGTCGAAAGCCCGTGAAGCGCAGCAAGAAGACGGAAGTCCAAACAACACGCACTCGTCGTGGCTGGACTTCCCGATGGTGAACACTTTCCTGCCCTGCCCGAAAGGATTCCGGATCACCCGAGTATCCATTCTCCATGCGGATGCGCGCAGACTGGTGTACGAAGCGTTCTGGAAAGCAACAAAGGATCCTCACAGCAGCTTGAGTCTGCTCTCGCGCGCAGTGCATCTGTTTACGCTGCAGCTCTACGTGATTGAGGAAGTGCGCTACATTGCGTCGATGCCGGTTGGAGTCGAGTCGGATAAAACGTATCTGGAGGAAGCGACCAAGTTGGTCGAGAGCTTTGTGGAGTGGGTCACCAGCGAGCAGACGAGTGTGTACCATTACGCCGAGTCGCACCCGCCGATTCTCGATCTGCTGTTGAAGCTGAACCCATGGTCAGTGTCCAGCGGCGGCGAAGGAATGGTGACGTTGGATGGTGACCAGAAGCACGAGATTGGACGAGGCGTGGACTGGCTGCTGCACCGACTGTCGCGCCTCGACGACGGGTGCCGCGACTTGATCCTCAAGTACCAGCTAACGCAGAAAGCGTCGAAAGAGGAAGAAGACCGGAAGCTAAAGCTCGCGCAGCGCCGGAAAGAGGCGCAGATGCGAGCCATGATGAAGATGCAGCGCCAGCAAGCCGCGTTCGCCGAACAGATGAAGTCGATGATGGGCGACGGCGCACGCGCCGGTGGCGAAGACGATGAGGAGGCCGATGCTGCAGCTGCGGCACAGGCAGCAGAAGCCAACGCGACAGTCTCTGCAGATGCCGGAGGGGACGTTGACATGGGTGGCGACGACGCAGCCGCGCAGAATGAAGACAATGTGCTCCCAGAGTGCGCAATGTGCCATTCTGTCGATTCGGAAGACAGCTTCATGTGCTACATTGGCTTTGCGCAGTGCTCCCCCGTGTTCTCGCGACTGAACGGCGGTAACCAGGGGCGGTTTTTGAGTACGCCGATCGACGAGATGCACGTCGGCGAAGATGTCCCGATCCACGTGCGTCTGTGCGGCCACTCGGTGCACCACACGTGCTGGAAGTCGTACCACGAGTCGCAGTTCCAGCGAGCGATCACTGGCGGCCACCACCGCCACGCGCTGAATGCGGTCGACGTCACGAAGAACGAATTCCTGTGTCCGCTCTGCAAGTCCATTTCGAATGTGCTGATCCCGACCACGGCGAATGAGATGAACGATACTGCTTCTGCCTCCGAGGACTCGGAGATGCCTGATGCCCTCTCGCAGTCATCGTCATCAGATAATGGATTGATCGACTGGCTAGTTACGAACGGCAAAGTCAAAGAAGAAGAAGAGAATGAAGGCGATGGCGTCGCGGATGAAACCGAGCAAAAAGCAGAGTTCCCAGCCACAGAAGCGGTCGCTCCAGTCATGAAATGGGACGACAATACGCCGCAGAAGCGATGGCTGGAGCAGGGGTTGTCGTCGCTGTGCATGGCGATCCACCGCGTCGCGTGCGGTGCGATGCAGCAGTCTCGACCGGAGCGGTACACGACATCAGGATGCAACGCGCTCTACCACACACTGTTGTGCACGTTCCTGAGTACGCAGGAGAATGACCAGATCAAGCCTGAGCAGCGGTTGCTGCAAGCCATGCGCTTCTTGCCGCAGATGCTGGACCAGGTGGCGCGACCAAAGCCATGGGCTGACACGTCTCCGAATGGGATTCGCGAGCAGATCTGCCACTTGCTCTACTACGGCGGCTCGGACGTGCTGAAGGATGGCTCGATCGTGCTCGAAACCGAGCACCCGAGCACGCAGACGCAGACCCGCAAGCAGAGTCAGTGGGGGAAAGTGCGCTGCCCAGCCAAGCCGCTGCTGCTAAACCATTTGGGGAGTGTGCTCGCGAAGGGTTTCTTGCTGGCGCGCAATGAGCAGGAAGCTGTGTACATCTGCCGCTTGGCAGTGCTCGCACGCGTAGTGCAGACGCTCATGTGGTACGCGGTCACGCGCAACGAAGAGTTTACGGACAGCATGGCAGAGAACCTCGAGTACTCGGAGGAGAATGTGAAGTTCTTTATCGAGAGTTTCTTCGAAGACCCCGACGCGACCAGCGAGGACGACGCTGCTGGCCAGTTGACGACATTGTTGACAGGGCTGACGTCGCCATGCTCGACGGCGTTCCCTCATGTCCTGGATCCTGTTGCCGACAAGAAGAAGCTGCTGAACATCGTGGCGTGCGAGGTCGTCCCAATGGTGCGCGTGGCGGTCTTCCTGTTGAAGTCTCGCCCACCACACGCACTGCCAGCGACAGCGAAGCCATCGGGCATCACGTCGCAAGACGTCCGCAACCACGGATTTATCAAAGTGGGTGCTCTGTTGCCTGCGGATTCAGAGCTGCGTCCGATCCTGACAAGATGGGTGGAGCGATTCCAGGCAGCGTATGCAGAGATGAATGACCAGCATGGGATCTTGCAGCAATGGCTCACTGGCGCGAACGCCGACAAGCCAGCATCGAAGTCCCTGAGTCTGACGAATGTGCTGGGCCGCGACCTGCACACGATGCACTCGACGATCTCGCTCTTCGCGTCGGGGGCGAGTCGCACGCGGTACCTGCGCTCGCTGCCTCGCGCGTATGTGAAGTTCTACTCAGAGCTCGCGAAGCGCAAGTGCGAGTCGTGCAACCAATTCCCCGCGCGACCAGCAGTGTGTTTGCTCTGTGGCGCTCTGCTGTGTGCCGCAAACACGTGCCCATCGCTCAAAACCGAGAACGGGTACCGTGAGGAATCGAACCCTGGCGCGTGCACTGTCCACGCGAAGAAATGTGGTCGCGGCAGTGGCATGTTCCTGCTTGTCCTGGAAGGCGCCGTGCTGCTCGTGTACTGGAAACTGTCGGCGTACGTCGGGAGTCTGTACGTGGACGAGTACGGCGAGGAGTTTGGCGAGCGCAACCGCGAGCTGAACAAGGGGCGTCCGCTGTATTTAAACGAAGAGCGACGCGAGCGCCTGCTTCGCCTGTGGTTGCGTCACGAGATCCCGTACGAAGTCGTGAAGATCCAGAACAGCTCGGAGCGCGTGATCCGCAACAGCCATTACTAAGAAGAGGATGAGGGCGGTGAGGAGATCCAAGTGAAGTGAGTGCGTGCGTGAGTGGTAGTAGAGCTGAGATAGTGACCCGAAGCAGTCGGTCGGATGCAGCAAGTGAGTACGAAGTACATGGGAGAAAGCAGCCTTTTTAAAATGAGAGAATAAAGAGCACAAGCACGCACCTTGAGCTCGTAGCAATTGAGGGTGTCATTATTGCGAAGGCGTGTTGTCTTCATTTGCCAGTTCATGTTGCGATATCGTCTCATTTGACTTTACATCCTGTTATTTAACATTGCTCAAAACATAGCAGGCTTAAGATTCAAATTGAGCGTTTACAATTTTGCTAAACACCACTTCATCTTGATTTCACTATGGTGAAGTCACGAAGTGGTATTTAACAAAAGGCGAAAAATGGTGCAAGTTGAAGAAAGGTCGTGACGTAAAAAGGACAGTGTTGCTACACCATAGTGAAATCAAGATGCCACAGCTCATAGTTAAATCAACATGTTTTTAGCTACATCATATGATTGGTAGAAAATACTACCGAGTTTATCTCTTTTGTCAAATCAGTCGCCTTCCACATTTGTAATGATTTTTACAAAAATGTGTCCAAACAACTGAAAAATTACCAAATCGAGCTCAAGCCCCCTATTTGTGCGGTGGTGGTCGGTCTGCCGTTTGCGGCCACCACCGCATAACCCCAACAGACCAAGTTCGCCACAAGCCCAGCAGCCCCGGAGAGCCCATCTGCAAGCATGTTCGTGCGCACCGCCCCCGTGAGCGCCATCGCCGCCCACGCGCGCGCCATGTCGGCGTCCGCCAAGGTCTGGATCAACAAGGACACCCGCGTCATCTGCCAAGGCTTCACCGGCAAGCAGGTACGAACCGACTCTGAAGAGAAAGAGAGCAGAGAGAAAGAATCTTTCCCTTATAGGACGGACGGATATGCGAGTAGCTCTCGTTCTCTTTTCTGCTGCTGTGTGTGTATGGAGGCATTACGCCTCACCTGCGTTTGTATCGCATGGTGCCACGAGTACTAATGGGTTTCTACGAATCGTATAATTCTGTGTGTGTAGGGAACGTTCCACTCGGAGCAAGCGATCGCGTACGGCACCAACATGGTCGGCGGTGTGACCCCGAAGAAGGGCGGCTCGACCCACTTGGGTCTGCCAGTGTACGACACCGTGCTGGAAGCCAAGAAGGCCACGAACGCCGACGCGTCCGTGATCTACGTGCCTCCTCCGTTCTGCGCGCAGGCGATCATCGACGCAATCGAGGCCGAGATCCCGCTCGTCGTCGCGATTACCGAGGGTATCCCACAGCAGGATATGGTCAAGGTCAAGTGGTACCTGAACCAGCAGAACAAGACCCGTCTCATCGGACCGAACTGCCCTGGTATCATCAAGCCGGGTGAGTGCAAGATGGGCATCATGCCTGGTCACATCCACACGAAGGGCAAGGTCGGCATCGTGTCGCGCTCGGGCACCTTGACCTACGAAGCCGTGGGCCAGACCACCGCGGTGGGCCTGGGCCAGTCGACGGTCATCGGTATCGGCGGTGACCCGTTCAACGGCACGAACTTCATCGACTGCCTGGAGCGTTTCACGAACGACCCAGAGACTGAAGGTATCATTATGATTGGTGAGATCGGCGGTTCCGCGGAAGAAGAGGCCGCCGAGTGGCTCATGGAGCACGGTGACCCGAACAAGCCAGTCGTGAGCTTCATCGCCGGTATCACCGCGCCTCCAGGCCGCCGCATGGGCCACGCCGGTGCGATTGTGTCGGGCGGCAAGGGCACGGCCGAGGGCAAGTTCGCAGCATTAGAGGCCGCTGGCGTCGCGGTCACGCGCTCGCCTGCTCGTCTCGGCGCCACGTTGCTCGAAGAGTTCAAGAAGCGCCAGTAAATCGCCGATCACACATTCATCGTTCCCGCAAGAGCCATCACCACACAAGAAACCTTTCTGCAGGTGGCTTTGCGTGGAATGATGGATAACAGGATCAAAATGAGCTGTCGCGGAATGTCTATCGATTGCAGCGCCTTTAGTGACTGGGAACAAGATCAGAAGCAAAGAGGAACGGTAGCGAAGAAAGATAACCACATGTCAAACAAAAGCAATTACATAAATGGTGATGATGATGGCTTGTCGGCTGGTCGATTGACTGACTGACTGGGTTGGTTCCTTTTAAATTAAATGCGGACATCTTCGTACATCCACTTGTCGTCCTGCAGGTCGCGCGCTTTGCCCCGGAGCCCCGCGAGCGTCTCCTCCAGCAGCGCTATCCATCCATCAAACAGCCAACAGCAAATGGGGAGTTAGAGCCAGCGATTGTCACTCGAGCAACTGCAACATCAACATCTGCTACGCACGTAGCAATATTAAACGCAATTGAGATTTGACGATGCCCCGCCCATTGCTCGTTAGGAACGTGCAGACGCACCGTTGCTCATGTCGCTCACGGCCACTTCGTGCGACTTGCGCTTCTTCTCCAGCAGGATCATGTTCCGGTACGCTAGTGACAACAGCAATAGTCAAGTCAATCATGAGTCAGCCTGGAGGCAAAAATGGCATCTCGAGACACCAATAAATGCAATGTGACGCACTGTTGACGTTCGAGTGCGCGGACGACGCCGACTTCCAGCGCGTGTTACCATGAGGCAGCTGGGCGCCGCTAGAGGTGCTCATGCTGCTATTGCTATTGCTGCTATTGCTGCTGCTGCTAGGAGCAGCGCTTGAAGAGGAAGATGATGACGTCGGTGGCGGTAGCGAGCTCATCGTCGTATTGCTTCTTGCTGCTTGCTGTGCTGCTCATGATGGATGAATTGCACCAAAAGAGCCTTTTCCAGGTATACAGCATAATTATGGATAATATTAATAAATATCGGCTAACATCCAGATTCATCTCATTTTTCGCGCCTTTACTGGAATATACGTAATAGTTACGGATAAGAATGGAAAATCCCAGATACAACTACACACAACAGCAACGTATACTGGTTTCCCCAGCCTTCAACGAGCACGAGCCACTAGTTCCTCCTGCGGATGCTTTTCCGGCCCACCCCTCTGACACGTATACTAGAAACATCGCGCGCAAAAAAATCGAAAGAAGCAAAATGGAAATGCATTCCAGCAGTAACGCAGCGCTCATGGTCGACGGCGACGCGGTGATGGCGGGCAGCGCCACGGATATTGCAGGAGCGACAGCAGACCACAACAACGACGGGGGCGGCGGCGTCGAGTCAAACGGCAGCAATGACGCGTCCGCGCGCCACCACAAGCGCAAGCGCGTGGTGCTGTCGATCCACGAGAAGCAGCAGGTGCTGCAGCGCCTGGAGGAGGGCGAGCAGCCGCAGGTGATCGCGTGCTCGTACAATATCAGCCGCCAGCAGGTGTCCGACATCAAGAAGAACCGCGACCGCATCCTCTCGTTCTGCGTGGACGCTAAACACGTTGCTAGTCTGCGGCGGAAGACGCTTAAGGCCACGTCCGAGTACCACCCAGGCGTCGAGCAGGAGCTCTACCGGTGGATCGTGCGGCAGCGCATGCTGGGCAGGACTGTGCTCGCCGACGCGCTCACGAACAAGGCCACGGAGCTCTTCATGCAGTACTCGACCGCGGACTCGAGTGTGTCGTTTAAGACGATCATGAACTGGCTGCGCCATTTCAAGCGCGCGCACGGCATCAAGGCGCTCAACGAAGAGGAAATCGCCAAGCTCCCGGACCGCTTTGTGCCATCGATGGACATGTCGGAAGTTTACTCCCACGACGCCAACACCCAACAGCAGCAGCAACAGCACGCCGCCACTAGCAGTGGGGGCTCATCCGCGCTCATGTCTCCGACGTCGTCGTCCGCTGGGACCAATGGCATAAGCATGGCGCTATCGATGACACCCACAGCGTCATCATCCTCAGCACCGGCGATGCAAGTGAATGTGGATGACTACATCGGCGGCATGAGCAGCATGCTGGGGCTCCACTCGACCGCTCAGCAGCTGCAACAGCACCAACTCCAGCTCCAGCAGATCCAACACCAGCAGCAAGAGCAGCAGCAGCAGCAACAGGAGAATGCGAACGACTCGCTCGGAAGACATCCGCTCATCGGCGCAGTCGGCATGATCCACGACATCAACGCGCAGCTTTCGTACTTTGAGCGAGAGATGGCGGTCAAGCTCGATTACCTGGACGCGCGCGTCGAGAAGCTCTGCTTCCTCGTGCTCCCGCCGCGCTTCGAGGGATAAGAGTGATGACAGCGGTACTAACAGCCTGAAGCATCAGTATCAAAGGCTCCAGTGTGTTATCGTCCGAGTGGCTGCTGGGAATGGAAAAGAGATTCAGCGAGCCTCTAAATGCCTGAGAGCTGACTGAGGGAAGGTGTTATGGAAACTCAAAAGTGATGCGTGTCATCGGTATTTAAAAAAGCGGATATGAACAAACATTAGCAGGACATGTTAGCGTGGTGGGGGATTCGGATAACGATACAGCGTGCTCTTGTCTTGTCTGGATAACGATGTTTGCTTTTATGGATAGCTAGCTACAGTATACGATCAGAGCCGTCTATCTATATGCGATGGGAGCTCTGGTTGCCACCACCTCCAACCGTTTTACTGGGCGAGAGCGCTGGGATCCCCGACACTGGCGCTGCTGCTGGATTGTGTGGCGCTTTCTTCAAACTCCCTCCTCCTACTGATGTGGTAGTTCCCTTCACGACACTCGGCGTCCCCACCACCACCGCTGCACCAGGCAGCCCTCGCGTCTGCGTGGTGAACCCGAGCTCGTCGAGCGGCAGTCCGTACTCGCTCATCTTGAGCTCCATGGCAGTCGCGAGCTCCTTCTGCAGGCGCGCGATGGTGTTCATCTCCTTCTCGAGTTCGCGCAGATCGTGGTTCTTGTTCGCCATGATGTCTTCGAGCCGTCCTTTCACGCGGTCGACGATCGCCGGCTCGAGCTTGGCGTGCAGCAGGATCTTGTTGAGCTCAGCGTCTTTCCGCTCGAGGCGCATGGTCATGGCGTCCATCTTCTTCTCGAGCAGCAGGTTCTTGAGCCCTGTTTTCTGCTGCACGTCGTAGATGCTGCTCTGGAACTGGTCATTGAGCTCGTTGTACTCGCGCTGCGCCTGCACGAACCGCTGCTGGAGCACCTCGAACTCCCACGAGAGCGTCGCGTACTCCTCTTCGAGCACGAGCAGCTGTGCCTTGGCGTTGCGCAGGTCGATCTTCTCCTCCTGGTACACCTTGATGTTCTTACGCAGCTTCTCGACGTCCTGCAGTGCGCGCTTGAGCGGCTCGGACATGCGCTTGTTCTCCTGCGAGATCTCGAACATGAGCTTCTCGTCCTGCGCCTCTTTCTTCTTCATCTCGCTCACTTCTTCTTTGAGACTCTTGATCAGGTCCAGGTTATTGTGCGTGATGTCGTTGTAGTAGTTCTTGATCTCGCCGAACGCCTTCTCGTGCGCCGTCATGAGGTGCGCGATGTGCAGGTTCTTCTTCTCCTCGATCTTCTGCGTGTCCAGCTTGCGCTTCGCCTCCAGCTCGTCACGGAACGCCTTGCGCTTGCGCTCATACTTCTGCTGCAGCTCCTTCGCGTGGCGCTCAAACTCCTGCCGCAGGATCGTGATGCGCTGGTCCTGCTCCTGTTTCAGGCTCTTGAGGTAGTCTTCGTGCGACAGTTCGATCTCCTTCAGGTCGAACTTGAGTCGGCGCTTATCGGATTTCAGCTCGCGCTCGTTGTCGCGGTAGTCGTCCTGTGAGAGCTTGAGCGATTTCTCCATCTCTGCGTGGCAGTTGAGCAATGAATGAGTGGGTCGTGTAGGCAACCAGGGTAGTGAGATGGCGTCGTACCTTTCTTGAGCTCAGTGATGTCGTTCTGGTGCTCGTACAAAAGGTGCTTCACTCGCTGCTTGTACACCTACACACACAACGCTTAGTGTACATCAGTAAGCCGCTTTAGCTATACCTTATACCAGCGAGATTAGCAAATATGCGTGCACCTTGATCTCAACTTGGTGTTTCTCCTCGAGGTCCTGGCGCTCGCGCTCCTTGTTGCGCAGCTCGGCCTTGCGGTCCTCAAAGTTCTTCTTCTCGACGATCCAGAAGTAGTTGATCTTCTCTCGCTGCTGCTGGAACTCGTTGAACGCCTGCTCCTCCTTCTTCGTCATCTCCAGCAGCGTCTTGGCGTGCTTGACCAGCTCCATGCGCTCCGCCTCGTTCTCCTTGGACGGATCGTTCTCGTCCGCCGCGCTGCCCGCAGCTTTCTTGGAGCCCTTGCCGCCGCCCTTCTTCTCCTTCTTGCTTTTCTTTGGCCCCATGTTGCTGATGCGATTCCTTAAGTGTGTGCAGCCTTGTGGATGAAGAAGAGCTCTTCGAAGTGAGTGCAGCTATTGCAAGCATTTAATGACATAACGCCACGCCCTTTCGAGTTCAGGTGACCAACACTCAGACGCTGCTTCTTTTTTCGTACATTCACTATTCATGTATTTAGAGCTACTTATGGATAAATTTCTTATGAGAGAATGGATAAAAATATTATACCAAAACCTATTTAAAAATAAGTAAGTAAAAATTATTTATGGTATTCAATACGAATTCTATTGCTCATTGGGTCAAAACTTTAAGACTCTTTCTTGTAATTCTCCATACAACATCACAAATAAAGTCCAAAAAATAATTCTTATTGTTATGACCCGACTGAAATAGAAAATGGCTCGAATCCAAGAATATGAAGATTATAAAATGTTGTTTACGGCTCCATTATCCAAAACTTGTAATATCTGTGATATTTTTGCTCGAATCTAACTCATCCTCAGCGGAACTGGAGTCAACTAGCTTGCTCAGTCCAATGAAGACATTAACATGTGCGAGAACTCACCTCACCAAGCATCAATCGTTTGAGCAAAGAAAACAATGTTCATTCAAAGATTTGCCAGATGAATAAGTGTTTACAAAGTAGAAAAGTTCTTGAAACGGTCTGTTAAGGACAAGAAAAGTTGCCAGTCCACAAAACGTAGGCTGCCTACTTCAGCCCAATTTCGCTCTCCGCCGTCGGGGTCAACGGAATAGCCATTGAAGACTTCTCCAGTCGCGCCGCCATCTCAACGAGGTTGCACGGTGCTGAGCCGCCACTCGCGCGCGTGCTCGCGCTCAGCAGCATCGCCTTGAGCTTCGGCTCGCGGATGCGGCGGCGCTGGCGGTACGCGACGAGCGAGGCAATCGCGAGCACGACCACGCCGCAGATAATGCCCACAACGAGCAGGATGTCGTCTCCAGATCCGTCTATAAGAGCGAGAAGACACAGTGAATTAGCAAAGATCATCATAGTAAGCATCACAATAAAATACATCTTCATATAAAATAGCAAAACTTACCGTTTGCCTATTCAGTGGTGCTCGCGAAAGTGCTGCCCACGGCCTTGGCGAGCGTCGGGTAGACAAAATTCGAGACGTTAACCGTGCAGCCGGTGTCCGCGGCCGTGCACACGCGGCACTGCTGGCTGTAGAGCGAGCGCTTGCAGCCGTACGGGCCGCTGCACTCCTTGATGTTGAGGTAGCACGGCGGGTTGCTCGCCGTGAGCTGCGCGACCGTCGTCAGCAGCGTCATCGTGTTGGCGATCAGCGTCGACTCGATCTGCGCCGACTTTTGCACCAGCAGCTGCGCCGTGTACGCGTTCACGAGCTTGAACGTGCGCTTGGCGTTCTCGCTCTTGTTCTGCGGCTTGCGCCAGAAGTCGATGCCCTCGACCTACGTGCCGTTCTCGTCCGTGGCCTTGAACTCGACGCGGCCGTCCTTGCAGAACTCGCTAAAAGACTTGTACGCTTGGGAACTGCCCGCCTTAGTTGGGATTTTTGGAATGCCGACGACGTCGTCAAGTGGTACAAAACCGACGATGCGTTAGTTGTACGTGCACGTGATGCCGTCCGGGAGCTTGCCGTAATTGCAGAGTCCTTGACGCGTCGTGGCGCGGCTGGCGTCGGTCTTATCAGCCCACTTGGACTTCACAGCTGAGTTTGGAAACGAGAATCGGTACGTATTCGGGTACGGTGCACGCGGGTTCGAGTCCTTGAGCTCTTTGCCGATGAGCGGGCCGATCTCCGGTTCGCCGTTGTCACCGTTGATGTAGTCGCACTGCTTGGAGAAGACCGCAGTGACACCCTCACCCGAGACGGGGGTGCACTAGCCGCTGTCCATTGGCAAGTACGGGCCGTACTCTGATTCGTAGAGCGCGAGCGTCTCGTTCGGCCGGACGAAGACCACGTCGTAGAAGACGACGTACTACATCTTGTTCTTGCGCACGCACTTGTCGGCCTCCGCGCGCAAGTTGTAGTTGATACATTCGGCCTGCACGTACATGAGCGCACCCTCGACCGACGCCGTGTTGACGGTGTCAAGGGGGTCACGGAAGCTTCTCTTAAAGGAGGGATAGGACGAGAACACGAACATCTTGCTGGCTGTGTTCCAGACCGGAGCGTCGCTTTGGACACGCGTGTGGACTGCACGCACGAGCTCCATGTGGTAGCTGTCGCTGTTAAAAATTGGCACGAGTCCATCGACCCAGGCTGTGGTGGCCGCTTGCTGTTTGAGGCCGCGATGGATGGCACCACTGCTCAAATGACTCGGAGGTGACGCTGCCGCCACCGATGGGAACACCGTGAGCGCCGTCGCCACGACCATCGCAGCGCTGGCTCGCATCGGGGGTGCGGTGGCTGCTGACGGCGCTTTCAGAGATCTGATCGATCTCAAATGCGGGACTCGCTGAGAGAGAGAGAGAGAGAGAGAGAGAAGGTAAGAAGGAAAGTGAATTGTCGCCGCTCCGAGGCGACCGTCCTGCGCGAGGCCAGCACGCGCAAACCGCGCTCACATCCCACCTCATTGCAAGAAACGGAGCGATCAATCTATTCTAGCGACCTACTTGAAACGTTTGCTCCACCTTCTGCGATCGACGGACGGACGCAATCGGCTTCACTGTACAGGAACCAGCTACAGGCACCAGCTACAGAAACATGAACTGGTGGCCATGTAACGTCTCCGCGATGTCTTATCGTGATCGTGCGACTCTGAAGCACAAATGACTCAACTGAGTTTCTGTCGCATAATCCTATAAGACACACAGCCAAAGTCCATTGGTCAGAAATACAACCCAAGGGCGAAGTTTCGGATATGGTGGAACTAGTAAAACTTGATCACAACTCGCGCCTCTGGCGATGTGGCATGTGCGTATTTGAATTGCTGGTTCTGATTATGCTCTTCTTTTCACTTACTGCAATGGCTTGACAGCAACGATGAAGAAGCGCTTGAGGTTGAAGATCGTGCGGCCGTCGCTCTTCTGCTTGGGGTACGCCTGTGCGATCAGATCGCGGTATTTCTGCTCAAACTGAATGGCTGCGGGCGTCTGGTTGCGTCCGCCGAGCTGCTCCAAGTACGGCCCCAGACCCGTGGATGACGTGAAGTCCGCGACCGGGTTCTCGCCCTCCATCACCTGCGCGTAGATGGTCGCCCACATGTCCAGCTCAATATCTTGGCCGGTGCTTTTGAAGAGCTCGTAGTAGAACGACGGGTCGCGCTCGCAGGTCACCCAGCGCACGTTGGCGATCTGGTCCGCGAGTCCGAGCTGCTTGGCCGCTTCGAGCATCAGCTGGTGGCTCGGCTGTTGGCGCGTGTCCGGAATCTGGAACGCGAGCACACCGCCGGGCTTCAGGAACCCCATGAGCTTTGGCAGCAGTGCGGTTTGGCGCTCCGTGTCCACCCAGTGGAACGCCGCATTCGAGTAGATCAGGTCGACAGGTGACGCTGGCGCGTAGCTCTCAAAGCTGTCCTGCACGTAGCTGAAGCGACTCGCGTCGATTTTGGCGTTGCCGGCGTGGTCGATCTTGCCCTTCTCGAGCATCGACGCGGACGTGTCGACGAACGTGACGGTGGCGTTCGGCCAGCGCTGCCTGTTTGGTGGTAGGATGCAAAAGTAGATTGTGGAATTATTGAGCCGTTCATTGCATAACAACCTGCATCATGGAAATGATAGTGGGTAAAAGCACTTACAGGAATGCCGGCCCCATGTTGCACGAGCCAGCGCCGAGGTCGACGATCGTCGGCGCGTCGCTGCTGTCTGCGAGCAGCGACTGCAGCGGCGGCACGCGGTTGAGCAGCTCGAGCGCGGGTCGCAAGCGCAGGTTCTCAAACTTGAGGTACTTGGCCGGCTGCCACTGCTGCGCGGCTTGAGCGGCGTGCTGCTTCATGGGCTTAGAGAGGTTGGCTGAGAGGCTACTTGGTCGCTTGAGCGCTTGGTGGCAAATTGAGGAATGACTGAGCAAGAGGCTCCGATATTCGATCCGTGCCTCTCAAAAGACGAAAGTGGTATCTCATCATTATCATCCTTCTCTTCGTTTGCTGGGTGCGTACCTATCATCGATCACACTCATTCATGTTGATAGGTACGGATCAGCAGTTAGAAAATAGAATAATACTATATTATAGTATATATCAGCACCTAGTCGACAACAATGATAGTAATACAATACAGGACTGATACAATAATCAATAATTGCAATAATACAGTAGTTACTGGTATGTTTTGAGAATAAAAAATTAGCAAACGAGGCTAAGAATTGATTTGAAATAATGAGGTAAATAGCAAAAGATATTTTATGCATAGCGATATGAGGTTTGGCAGGCACGTCTGGTAGCTATTGGGGCACTGCTCGAGCGGCTCGGACAGCTCAGCCCCATAAATACCGTGTGTTAGACGTCCATACAATACAAACAAGGTCAACCTACAGAAGAGTAAAAAATACTCGGGTTGAGGTGACTGATCAAGTTGGAGCACTCGTAGCCTGCCGTTTGGGTTCGAACGCATCCACACTTGTCGCACTTGGATTTGGACACTTCAGTTTCGCTGAAGAAGAGCGCGCGCACTTGCTTGGTCTTCGACATCTTGGAGCGAGAATAAAAAATAAGGTGACCAAATAGCTGGCCGAAGTTTGTGCCCAGGGCCTGATCATTCATTTTTAACAGCTGACAGCCATTGAAAGCATGTCCGTCAAAAAATAATACAACATTATTGTGTCCAAACCTGTATTATAGGGTAAGTTTGTTTGTTCCGGAAAGGAAGTCACTCGGTCCCTTTTTTCGACAATGCTAAAACCCTTTTCAACCAATTAAAATGACGCAATATAGAATTGATGTAATTTTGACCAATCACTGAAGCCGTTTAAAAAAAGTAAATATTCCAGCTTATTTCCGAAAAAATCTGGCGCGTGGTCCAATTATCCAATAGTGCGCATACAATCTTCAAGAGCACAATCTAATTATCGAATAAGTGCGTTTTGTTCCAGACGTACTACAAACACCAGTACTGTCACTCTGTAATGATGGACCTTCACTCTTGGAGTACAGGCCGTCATCATGTTGCCCTCTCCCATTTTACATTCACTCTAGGATAGCAAAAAAACCAAAGTAGCGTAATCACTCAAGCACGCAAGACACGTGCAGTATATTGAAGATTCGTATTAGCTAGAAAACAAATCAATAGAATCCAGGGAGGTAAAGGCACGACAGGATCTGTGTCCTGCGACATAGATACGCGTGCCTGTGTCCTACGACCCATGTCCTACCCACAGGACGCCCCCTTGGAGAAGAAACAACGAGTAGGAAGGCAGGAAAGAAACAAACAAGCTCACATACTCACTTCTCTTTTTACCTCAATACCAACAACCGCCTTCCACTCAAGCTCCTCGTCTCACCTCTTCACCTCTCTCCGCACACGACCGTGGTCCTCGC
>JAASGV010000222.1:0-31927 GCA_023334355.1 Globisporangium abappressorium | reverse complement strand
CGTCGATCACCTCCTGCTTGCATTCCTGTACGTAGTCTCGGTACTTCTTCGCCTTCGTCTCTTTGCGGCGCGTGTCCTGTGTGTATCGGAACCTTGTCTGTTGCTTGGTGTCGCCGTCGACGCAGTACAACAGGTCGCTCATGTTGGGGTAGATCGCGACGACCGTTTTGTCCTTCAGGGGTTCGTAGTCAGCAACCTCGTCGATGTACGTCTCGCTATTTCCTTTCTTCGCTTGGATCACCCTCTTGCCGAGAACATCCTCTCGCTTCAGGAGGATGCTGCAGCCAACGCCGTTCGTCTCAATCTGGTGGTCGAACGTGTACCCATGCGCGCGGAAGCACTTCATGTCGGTCTTGAAGAAGAAACCCCAGGTGCTGTCGTGGCGCTTGACGAGGTTGCTCTTCGTTGTGTAGTCGCTTCGCTTTCCCTGATCCTCTGTGAAGCAGAGGTTGACGAGCGAGGCCGTATCTATGCGGATGTGTTTTGGCACGACGCTGCTGCGCAGTGGGCATGCGTTCTTGACGCTCGTGCCGTGCGCCTCGACCGCCTTCATCATGTACAGCATGCACGGGAGGTAGTCTTGCGGCGAGCACTGGGTGTCGTAGATGACGTTGTCGTTTTCCACATCCCTCGCAGGGAGCACCAGGTGGCGCTGCTCATCGATCCACGTGTGGTAGAGGGGGTACGACGTCTTCGGCAGGTGTGGCCTGAGCAGGTCGTCCTTGACCCTGCGCAAGCGAGCGCACAGCACGTCCTGGCGGCTCCTCGTGTTCCTCCCGCTCTTCCTGATGATGGCGACCAGCTCCTTCTTGCGTCACCCCACGCTGACGTACCGCTCGACGTCCTCGACATAGTGCTGCTTGATGTTGTTCTCGTACATGGTGATCACGGCTGTCGAGAGGTAGTTGAGCACGGTACTCATGTGCTGATAGCTTAGCTCCTCCGACACGTACGCCTTGCAGTGCTGCTCGTAGAAGGCCTTGAACTTCTCCTTGATGATCTGCGTCTCGGCTTTTGGATGGCTGCCTTGGGAGGGCGGCTTGCAGAGCACCTTCATGACTGAGGTCACGAACCGTCTGTCAAGCGTGGGCAGTTCGTCGCCCTTCTCGCAACAGTCGAGCAGGTACAGCTTGAGCGTGTAGAGTGTGTGGGTCATGATGCTGTTGGCCCGTAGCGCGGCATCGGTTAGTTTTTCGATGAGGGCGTCCTTGACGACGCTCTTGAGGCTCGTCTTGACGCAGCGGTAGGGCAGATCTGGTGGTTCCTTCATGTTCCCCGTTCGAGAGCGGTCGCTCGAGTTGTAAACCCTAGACGGGTGTGCCGATGCGAGCAAATGCAGGAGTGAATATGGATTGGAAGGAAAGGAGCGGAGATCGATGGCCTACAACTACTGCGCCAGACCTCTTCAATGGCAAATCCAGGCTCATTTTCTGCAAGAGGGCATCCAGCGCTGGCGTGAGGAGACAGCGACCTTATCGCTCGCTTTTAAAAGCCAACGAAGAGCTCATTTCAAGGAAGTGGCAGTGGTGTGTGTGTGTGTGTGTGTGTGTGTGGCTGAGGACCACATGCAGTCTTGTGGTGCATCTTGGCTTTACTTTCTAAATTGGTCCTTTTGCTTCCTGTTGCGAGCGGTCAGTCATTGCTGTGTAGCGCAATCTCAATTCGCGTTTCGAGTGAGAGATTTTGAAAGGTTGGATTGGCAGCACGTATATCTGACATGCCGCTCGTGAGCCTCCCAAAGCGCAAGCAGCAGAAGCCGAAGAAAGACAAACCGAAGGATGCGTGTGACAAGTTCGTCAAGCAGCTGCTGCTGCGCGAGAGCGACGAACGCCAGCGAACGCAGCAGGAGCTCATACAGGTGCGTTCTAAGAGATATCCTTGGAGTGTGAAGCCACAAAACAATAAACTTTCACGCTCACATGGCTGCTATCTATGGTTTGCTCCACTGTAATTATCACACAGTTGATGCAGCAGCTCAACATGCTGATCCGCAAGGAGCAAAAAGTGCTGCCCGCCTACCACCGCGTACGTGTCAATAAGTGTATCTTCTCTCACAAGTAAACCCACCCATGGCATGCTCAACCTCCAATGTCAGTGGCGGCGTGCTCTCTCTGTATGCATCATTGTTTGTGATGCAATAGCGCTTCAAGGATGAGGACCCGCGCAGCCTGTTCTACTACCGTATGCTGCGGCGCATCGGGCTCCCGGAGGTGCACGCGCGTTTCGCGCCGTGGTTCCTCAAGTCGAATCAGATCGTGCTCAACCGCTGGAGCTCCGTGCTCTTCGCGCGGCTCGAGCAGGCATTCTACGCGCGGCCCGAAGCGCTCTCGACACTCGAAGTGCGCATGTGCGAGCACCAGGCGCAGTACGACGCGATCATGAAGCCAGGGCGGCAATTGCAAGATGATGGCTCCATTCCCTCACTTTCGTCATCAGCAACATCAGCAACGTCTTCAAAAGCCCTGGAGCCACGGGAACAGAACCAGCTCCTGCTCGAGCGTGCCTTCCGCGATTGCTCGTTCCCCCATCAGCACCAAGACAAGAACAACAGCAAGAAGAGGCACATTGACCAAGAGAGAAAGACCATCGCTATGATCCAACAGGAGGACGCGCTAGCCCTGGAGAAGCTAGAGCTGATCCTGCATGTCCCCATCGTGAACGCACCTCCGGGGCTCGCCCCCCAGGTACACGGCAAGCTCGAAAGCCATGGGAAACACACGTTCTTCACGTACAACGGCCGCTGGATAGACGGCGAGATGCACGGACCCATGGGCGTGTATTCGTTCAGCGACGGCGGCAAATACAGTGGCGAGTGGAAGGCGAGTCAGCAGCATGGCTCGGGATGCACTGTGTACCCGAACGGCGTCACGTACAGCGGTTCGTTCATGGACGGCAAGTTCCACGGCTTTGGCGTCATGGAGCAGAGCGGATTTGTCTACGAGGGCGAGTTCAAGAATGGCGTGCGCTGCGGCGTGGGCAAGCTCCGGTTCACGCAGAGCGACACGTTCTACGAAGGCGAGTTCTACGACAACATGCGGCACGGGAAAGGCTCGGAGACCAACGGACTCGGGTACAGCTACGTTGGCGTCTGGCGTCAGAACCGCATGTGTGGCCCTGGACGACTGCTTTGTCCCGACAAGAAGGAGTTTTTCAAAGAGCAGTGGCCCATGTGTCTGCTGGGAGAGGCGATCCGCATGGTCAAGCGCGAACGTGAAGGTGCTGCCGAGAAAGAGGAGAGCTGGTACCGTCAGCTACTGCGCGTGCGGGACGATCTGCGCGCGCTGGACCTCCAGTACGCGTTCTGGGATGCTGAGGAAGCACGCCTGGCTGGTGAAGAGGACGCGCGTATTGAAAGACTCAAGAAGGTGCGGCGTGAGAAGCGAGAGGTGCAGGCTGCTGCGAAGAAAGCGTTCACGGAGAAAGCCCAGAAAGAGGAGGAAGAAGAGGATGAGGATGAAGATGGCAGTGATAGTGAGGGTGAAGAAGACGAGGAAGAGGAAGAAGAAAGTGGTGAAGAGGACGAGGAAAATGAGGAAGAGGGAAGCGAAGGCGAAGAGGGCGAAGATGACGAGGCGGAGTCCAAAACTGCAGAGTAGGCGTCATCAAATTTGTGCATAACCAATTCGTTTCCAACATTGTTATTTTCATTTTTTTCTCTCTTAAAACTGTGATCGAGTGGATGTGTGGATGGACTGACTGACACTGGACTGGGTGAATAGATGCAGGACTGGCAATGCCCTCAGACTTGCAACAATAACCTTCTCCTTACTTGGTTGCTCGCGTGCAACTAACTGAATGTGCTGTTGCGCTGCTCGCTTAATCTCTTCGCGCACCGCCGAGCTTCTCGAGTTCTTCGTCGATCTTCTTCATGTCCTTTGGGTCGAACTCTCCGTCAAATGGCGACGCTGGCATGCCACTGGCGGCGGCGCTACTGGCTCCCGATGCCAGCGGGTTGGGAGGGAAACCCGCAAACGCAAGACCCGAGACGACCGACGGTGGCACGACGCTGCCGAGCGCGGAGATCGGGTTCGGCACACCGGCGAGCGGCGAGTTCGAGATGATCTGCGAGCTCAGAGGACCCGCGAGCGACGTCGCCGCGCTGAAGAACGACTGGAACGCAATGCCGACCATCGACGACACGTCACTCAACTGTAAGTGCGACATTAACATAACAAACAAAAGCAGTTACTATCAAAACAAAGTGAAGACACACACAAAGAACTAAGGACGCACGTTCTGCGGAGCTTCACCGAGCGCGATGGACTCTTCGACACGGCGGTCGAGGAACGCCCACGTCTCGTCAAAGTTCGACGACGCGTCCGAGAGCATGAAGAGCTCCGAGCTCGCGTAGATACCCGTGAGCAGCGCGCGCTTCGTGTACCAGCTCACGTCCGTCGACTTGTCGCCGGCAAAGTACCAGATCTCGTCCGAGAGTTTCACGAGCTTGTTGAACGTCGTTGGCGCATTCTGCGGGAGTGCACCGAGTGCCATGGCTTGCGGCCACGTCTGCATCACTGGTGCAATCAGCTCCAAGCGCGCGCGCACACCGTACTTGAGGCGGTCCGTGACGCTCATGGTCTGCAAAAGCTCCGTGTTTGCGATGAGCCTCTCGCGGAGCTCGTCGTGGCACTTGTCCATGAAGTAGTCCACCAGCTCAATCGCACCGCGCGGGAACATGCCGTGCGCAACCGATGGGTACCCTATGTCCGTAGCGCCAGCAGCGAGCGCTTCAATCGTCCAGCTGTATCATCACCACACCAAACAAAGCAGCGTTAGTCCATTGCCATCACTTATTGCCACAAAAGGCTCTATCGGTCAGCCTACACAAATCCGCATCAAAGCAGTATGCGTCGTACCCATGCTCGCCGACGTGGCTGAGCGCGTTCTCGAGGATCACAGACTCTGGGTTCGCGAACGACTGCGACTGGTTCGCGTCCTCCGGCTGCTGCGCATCGGTCGCAAAGCCTCGGACGGAGCTGTTCGAGAGCGGTGTCGAATGCGCGTGGAAGCTCTGGGAGCGAGCACCAGTCTGCGCAGTGGCGTGCGCAACGACAGCGCGGACAGCGAGTGCGCGAGCGGCGCTCTTTGGCGCAGCGCGACGCGCAGCGGTGACAGCAACGGCAGCAGCAGCGCGCATCTTGATCTCGGTCTCGTTACTTTGGTTGTCGACGGAATCCGAGTGAGTTTGGCGTATCTGGATGTGAGCCGCACAAAAACAAACTTCACAGAGAAGCAGCACCCTGTCAAAGATGATGGCTGATGTTGGTCATCATCTTTGAGAAAGAGCTTTCTGGGGAAATGGAAGCTCGATTCTGCATCTTGTACTACTGTAAGTTACAGAAATTCCACACGACCCCTTCCTAAAATAGGGATCGCTTTGCAGTAAAATACGTCCCGATTGTCGGGTCTACTGCAAGTACGTACTAACGGATTCTGCCAATTAAACGCCTCTTGCCCAATAAACCACCCTACCCAAATATAGATCTGTGCCCAAAAATTACAAAACCGTCCCCAATAAAAGCCCCTTCTCTGGACTGAGCTTTGACTTGCTGAGAGCCAACAAATATGAATGGGCAGCAGCAACCCAGCAGCAAGACGTTCGCATGTGTGCTCATTTTGCATCACGATGCCCAGCTCACGAGTCTCCAAAACCATTGCAGAGAAGCTTGTCGTCATTGCCTGGATAGAAGAGCACGGCGACAGCATTCCGACGCGGGCGCTCAAGCACTTCCATGACGAGCTCAACTGGAAGATCAGCGGTTCGCAAGTACGGCAGTGGTGGAAGAAGCGATCACTCCTTAGAGCTACGGGGAGTCAGAGAAGAGGCGCGCCAGGTGGCGGCTCGAAGCCTGTTTTCCGCGAGCTGGAGGACATCCTTTTCTGCCAAGTGCTCTACTTCCGCTCCAACAAAGAGAAGGCCAGCCGCCAGTGGATTCAAAAGACCGCTCGAGCGATGGCGGCGTCCGATCACCATACCCCAGAGTTCGCTGCCTCTGACAAATGGTTGGCTGGGTTCGTGGCTCGCTTTGGTCTATCGCTCCGGCGCACCACCAACCTGACCGTGCTTGACGACGAAGAGCTGACCGACCGCGCTGTACGCTACATGGCTTTCCTGAGCGACTTGAAGCCGATCATGAATCTCTCCCGTGCCGTGCTGATGGACAAGACAGCGATCTATTTCGAAGACCGCAAGCGCCAGACGGTTGATCTCACTGGAGCCCGCTACGTCGTGCTCAGTTCGACCGGCTTTGCGTCAATGCGAGTGACAGTTGTGCTCGCTGTCACCGCGCTGGGAAAGAAGCTGACCCCGCTGGTCATTTGGAAAGACGCGAAGCAAGATGCAGAAGATTGGCATGGTTCACGTCATGTTTCAAGAGCGAGCATGGGTTGACAGTGCTGTTCTCAGCGAGTGGGTCGACATGATGTTCCCTACAGTCCTGGATCATGGCAAGGGGAAGTTTTTGGTCTGAGACTTGATGCGAGTACACATTTCCAAGGCGACCAAGGTCAAATGCGAAGCGAAAGGAGTCGGCATGTGCGTGATCCCCGGTGGTCTAACCCCCTATCTGCAAGCGGGGGATATCGGCATCTATAGCTCGTTCAAGGAGAAGCTGTCGTCGTTCATCAACGCCTGGAAAGGCTCCGACCGAGTCGACTACACGAGAGGCGGCAACCCCCGTCCACCAACAATCGAAACAGTTGCTTCCTGGGTCGCACTGGCATGGAAGGATGTTCCCAACACAGTGGTGCAGAAATCCGTGGCGACGGCAAGCTTCTCTGACGAGACCACTCAATGGTACATCGCGCGCCACGATGTGTACGGCGACTTGTTTCTTATGAAGTGGCTAGACCGAGAGCGCCACGATTTTGATCATGCGCTTCTTGACCAGAGTTTGATTGATACAGTAGATGAGTTTACAATTGAAGATCATCTTTGATATTTGTCGCTGATATAAAAATCCGATCAGTGTCATTTTCTATTCCATGCCATGAATACAAGTCCCTTCCTAATACAACACCCGAGTCAATCTGATGGATCACTATAGCCATAGAAGACGGTCTTTTGTTTGGCAGAATCCGTTAGTATTTGTTTAGTGCACCAAAAAATCTGAGGTTGCGCGTAGGTCTTCCCAAGGTCATCTGCCGATTACTTACCAATACCACCAGAACCAATAGAAACGCGCGAAACTCGCATTCAGTACATTCTTCAAGCCAATCAACACAACAGCAATATGCAATTGTAGAGATCTCTTCCCCACACATCTAACCTTAATTAATTTTATCTGTGGTAAGGAATCCGACGATGATATGCATTTACTTAGTACCAACCCCGTTTATAGCCAATGAAAACGCCGAGAGCATTGATTGACTGACTGATTGTGTGCACGAATAGGTGCCAATCGTCATTGCCGTATGCGCATCTGCTCTCCGTAGGCGGTGTGTGTGTGTGTGCCATACGACAAGGGCCGACTGCCACGCTCGCTCACTCCCGCATTCGCCACGCCGCCGACCAGTCAGTCAATCAAGCCACACACATAGACACACATCACAGCAGACACAATGATTGAGCTGCCCGTGATCGACCTCAAGCACTACCAGCTCACGGGCGACAAGGCCGAGTGCGAGAAAGCTGCCGAGTCGCTGCACAAGTACGGTGTGCTCTGTCTGCGCGACGAGGTACGAATGGACAGTGCCCCTGTTTGCTTCTCTGTGTGTATGCGAATGTGTATGTGTATGCAGCGTTTGATCGCTAACGCATTACTGCTCTTTCAATGGAATCGATAGCGCGCCGCGGACGAAGACAACGAAACGTTCCTCAACATGATGGAGCGGTACTTTGAGGCGACGGACTTTGTCGAGGACGCGCGACCGGACTTCCACTACCAGGTAGGCGTGACCCCGGAGCTCAAGGAGAACGCGCGCAACCACTGCGCGCGCGCCGAGGTGCTGCCCAAGGAGCACGCGCCCGTATCGATCTGCCCGCCCGAGGCGGACAAGAAGAGCCGCTTCTTCTGGCGCATCGGCGACCGCCCAAAGGAGACCAAGTTCTCGGAGCTCAACGCCGAGCCAGTGGTGCCCAAGGCGTTCCCCGAGTGGGAGAGCGTCATGAACATGTGGGGCGGCAAGATGATGGACGCGATCCGCGACCTGGTCGAGATCACGGCCATCGGACTGGGGCTCGAGAAGGACACGCTCTCCAAGCGCCTCGAGTACGGCCCGCATCTGCTGGCGCCGACGGGCAGCAACTTTGGCCGCTTCAACACGCTTAACGATGTGCTCGCGTCGTACCACTACGGTAAGTTTACGATGGTGCTGCTGCTTTGTATGAGTCTACTACTGTAAGTCCATGTCATGCTAACATTCTTGTATGTATGTGTACTTTGTTGACCTACAGACCTGAACTTGCTGACGATTCACGGCAAGTCGCGCTTCCCGGGCCTCTTCATCTGGCTCCGTGATGGCACGAGAACGGCGGTGAAGATCCCCGACGGCTGCCTGCTCGTACAGGCGGGCAAGCAGATGGAGTACCTGACGGGCGGCTACATCCAGGCGGGTTTCCACGAAGTGATCGTGTCGGAAGCGACGCTGAAGACCATCGAAGAGCGCAAGGCGGCCGGCAAGAGCCTCTGGCGCGTGTCCTCGACGCTCTTCTCGCACTCGGGCTCGGACACGACGCTCGAGCCGCTGGCCCACTTCGCGACCCCGGAGGCCGTCGCCAAGTACCCGCCGATCCTCGCCGGCGACCAGGTGCTCGCGGAGCTCTCGCACATTGAGCTCGGCACGGGCTTCACGCTGCAGCGCGACTAGACAGATGGTCTGAGTTAGAAGGAGAGAGCTGAGGAGACTTGGACCACAAGTTCGTCCTCACGAATGCCTCTGCGTGCGCTTGCATCTTTCTGGATCCCTGATTCATTTGTTCCTAACATATCATACTGTAATACAACACCACGTTAGTCCACTAACCAGATTCGTATACAGATTCAGCCATTTCATTGCACGTGCGCTGACATCCATCCATTTGAAATGGCTACATTTCGCGGTCTGCTTTGGTAGTGCAGACGAGACACCTGGTATAACCCAGGGATCTAAAGATATGTGAGCACCAATCTCTGTAATTTGCTTTGCACTCTTCATATTTGGGAGCCGATGGCGAGGGGAAACATCTCACCAACAAGTTTACAATTTTTCAGCATATCCATTCGATCTCACTGCCTGCTGAAGCAATGCCAGAAAGCGACAAGCATTGAAGCAAATGATTGTGCAACAATCAAATGAGAGAGGACATTCATTTCATTCGCAAATAATACACATAAGGTAGGTAGGCACGACGCTGTTCATACAGTAGTGGGTTTCTGGGCATTCAGAAAATCTAGTACGTGCTTAGTTGGCCACTATGTACATCACCGCGGCGAGAGAGGAGCCCAAGATCGCAGCCGACACCTTGGTTGGCATAGCGCAGACTTTGGTGTCGGAGCTGACGTGGCAACAGGGGTGGTGGTGGGCTTTGTCGTGGGCTTGGCGGTAGCGCTCGAGGCCGCAGGAGAGCTCGCTGGCGTGGCAGCCGTGCCGGAGGCTGAGGTATCGGCCGTTGGATTCGAGGTCTTTGGCTTGGAGCTTGCCGGTGCGACCGTCTGCGGTGGTGCCGGCGTATTTGGCTTGGAGCTGGCTGGCACCTGTGTTAGGGACGCTGAAGGGGGCTTGCTGCTCGTGGACGGAATTGGACTCTTGGCGTTTTTCTCGCACTTCTCAATGAGATCCTCGAACTCGTCCTTGATCTCTTGCCCTTGGCGTCGGTGCAGTCTGGAAGGCCCTTGTCCATTCGTTTGAGGGACGTCAAGCACGTTGGGTTGGCGCACAGTTCATTGCCGCTCGCAGGCAATCCGCTGGCGATGACAAACTTGGCGCACGACTTCGTGTCCGGGGCGGCGGCTTGGAGCGTGGCAAGCTCCTTGTCGGTGCACTTGTCAGCGCTGGAGGTGGTGGCGAGGACCACGAGGACAAAGGCAACAATCTTGACGAAGGAAACCATGGTGAGGGTGGATGAAGAAGAGATGGGACGTCGGAGGTTCTTGTTAGTGTGTGCGGGTTGTGTCTGGGTGAAGGCAAATGTGAGAATGACCAAGCTTGCGGGTCTTCCAACAAGAGATCAGAGCTCAGAGTAAGCTAAAGCTAAAATAAGTGGACGCTTCGTTTGAACCACGAATGACACAACCACAGTTTCATCGTCGGCACCCTGAGCGAGGTAGTCATGCTGTACAGTTGGCCTCTGCGAGGTCTACACTGGAGGTTTCTGTGGTTCACAGCGTATGGTACCGGGAGTGGAGTGATGGATACAAATGCCAAGCCAAAGCAGCAGCTTTGGTTGCGGCACCTGACACCTGGCGTCCTCTTTGGGTAGACATTGCGTTCTCCTAGCCTGTCTTCGTTTTTCTAATGCACAGCAGAATTGTGCATTTGAAAAGGACGGTGAGAGGTGGTGCGAGTTATTACACGTTCTGCACCAGTATTCGAATACAGTATAGACTCTGAATCAGGATACTTCCACCTAGCAGCACGCTAAAAGACCCAGAGTATCCAGAGTGTACTACCGCTGGGAAATGATTTCTCCAACTGATTTGGATTCAATTCGTAGTCCTTTTGCGAGCAGTGAGCGAGCTCTCCCTTTTCGTCAGCATCAAGAGTAGAGCGGAAGGTAATCTATTTACCCAATGTAGGCTTTCGAGTCCTGGTTCGCTGGTCCGAATTACTGTTCACTGGAGGTTGTTTGCGCAGAGGATGCCGTGGTACTTCTCATGTGCTCAGGTAGAAAGACTCTGCGTCTTGCTTTCTCGTTTACGATGCAGTTGCTTCCCTCATAGCTAACAGCTTCGACAACACACCAAGGGGATCGATCGTCGGCTCCTCCGAGACTACAGTAGCGTCCCAGTGTACTTTGTAGATTCCATTCTAAAACTGCTGAAAGTGGGTGCAAATCAAAATCAGAGGTCCCCTGATTCGAACCGATGTCACAGAACTCCAATACGCTGTACCACGTTGTACCTAACATGTTGCACCACGCTGTGAATTTGCATACATAAGCGTCTTAGTCAGGCTGATGTCCGCTCTCTTGTACTCAAACGCGCTCGCGAAATACTCCTTAATCGAATCTCCAGCAGCTGCCAATTCACAGAATGTCCACTCATTCTCCGCCAGGACGCAATAATGAGGCACAATGCAACGTGTCGTGTCGTGCCATGTTAGATGTCTGGATTTGCGCCGTGCGGTGTTGAAGTACACCTGCTGTCTGCTATATTCAGAAATTGGAGTAAGTTCACTTCTCATGTGGGTGTGTAATTCCACGCCAATTCCACGCCAAAAGCCACGACTCCCTCGTCCTCTTGTGGGTGGAAGAGTGCTACTGTACTTTCATTCCTCAGTTTGGACGGTCGACAAAGCGACTTGTGTTGAAATGATGGCAAGGCGACCCTGTGTCTATTCCTCCACTTGATTAGCTTGCACCATCACTGGCAGCGCTTACTTACACTGGGATCAGAGGATCGATGATCTATAGCGGGAACTTGCCGTCTGGTTGCCTGTCGCGGGTCACATACTCCAAAGTGGCACCGCCCTGGAGTACCTCGTCCGCAATAACGAGCCTTCGCCGAGTTCCTCGGAGAGTTCCCGAAGCGGGTTCCCGCTCACCAATAACGAGAAGAAGTATTAGTGGATGTCCGCCAACTCGGGGACAGCAGGTGCCATTTCTCGTGGAGGTCTGGCGGCAGTGACGTCAAGTTGGTGTGCGAGAGCTCAGTGTCCATGAGCATGGGCGGCAAGAGCTCGAGCATACCGTCGGGGATGCCAGTCATATTGGACTTGGCGATCCCAAAAACAGTCAGTTTTGGGCGCTTTGAGGCTGAGATGGCGTTGGTTTCGCCCATTCTGCTATCGTCGAGTTGTGGATGTGAAGTCCCAGTAGATTCGGGAAACTCTATAAGTTGTGGGGCATTCTGTGCTCGGGGCAATGTGCGACTGTCAAGTGCAAGAGACTCTCTTTGTCGAGTTACTTCCAGGAATCCTCGCTGGGGCTCGTTGTGCCCTGGTGGTAGCAAGTGTACGCGTACACGGAGCACGGGTAGTCGATCGCAAACCAGGAGCGTGTGACTTGGCGACATCCCGGCACAACTTGCTGGGACTGCGTCACTGCTCGGAGATGGAGGATCAGCAGTCCGAGCCCCCACGCGGTGAACCCGAGATGTACCACAAGTCATTTTCTCTGGGATGCACGGGAGGCGAGAGCTTGAGCTTTGAGAGGTGGACCTGCAGTGGCTGCACTTGAATCAACAGCAATCGCAGAAGCGCCAGGTCTTGAATCGGTCGTGGAAGAGGAGAAAAGGATGATCGCCGGATCAACGACGGTGAGTGTGCATCATCTCCGGCGGCTGCCTTGTTGGCGGATCAGTGTGGGCGCACTCGCCAGTGAGCTGTAGATGCTGAAGTGCGGGATCAGCCTCGAGAAACTATCGGCGGGTGTGAGAGAGAACAACAGTTGTCCTTCCATCGCGAGGCGTACGAACCACAACGAATCGTAGAGCAGCGCCGACGAGAACGTGATGTACTCGGGCAGGAAGGTTTCGTAGTACGGCAAAAAGAAGATCAGCGAGATGAGAATGCTGGACCCGATGTTCAGCACTGCGCTGATTATCAAGCACGCAACGCGCTCCATGCCTTGGTGGCAATGAAGCAAATGTTGCAGCACCGAAATGGACCAGCAGTTTGCCACGACCAGAGCAACGGACAGGTTGTTCAGCTAGGATCATGGAAGTAGCTCACTTGAGCGACGCGCTTGGAGCGTCTGTGAGACCACCTCGGCGCACTCACGAATCGTAAGTACGAGCGGGAACAAGTCGCTCTCAACACCGAACACCCCGCAGCGGCTGAAGAAGAACCACCAGAGCCGTATAAGACAACGTCTTGGGTTGAGCGGGCATGAGAACGGAATCCACGCGAGTGGATCCCATATGCCTCGGGTTCAGTCTCTTGAAGAGTTGAAGCCTGTGGGGGAAAGACAACTTGAACGACGTCTCGAGTAGAACCAGTTTGTTCGCCTTGAGCGATGCCCAGAGAATGCACGCGAGCTGCCACCAGTACAGCGGGCCGGGGAGGTAGAACAACGCGCCTACTTGGTGAAGGTGCTGGTATCGATCGTCGGCTGCCAGCTTTGCGTAGTACTCCAAGTGCGGGTGCGTGAGGAACCAGTACACTCGCGCGAGCTGCGCCAGGTACAACGCACAGGCGAGATGGAGGCTGACGATCGAGCCCCATGCACACAGGTAGTTGAATGCACGCAATTCGAGTCCATTCCGGTTCGTAGGTCGTTGAGACCTTGCTAGGAACACCGAAGACGCGGGCATCCGCATACTTCAATTTTCAATGACAAAGCTGGTTGTGCGCCAACGAGTAGGATGTCCATCAAATTGCTCGACTGTGGCAGTTGGCATTCAGGTTTAAATGTGCTTAGTGACGGGGCCATTAAGCTATTGATAGCGAGCCAACCACAAAGAAAAATGTTGCACGCCTGCTAGAAAAAGATCAGCAGCTATTTCAACCGAGTGCGGTTCTGGTTTCAGTATTCAGTGCCTGTAACTGCGGAAGGCGCACATTTTATCAAGTTGTACTTGGTCAGCTGCGCATTTATTTTTGACAAAGCTCCTCAACTTAATTAAAGTCTTCAAAGCTGAGGAATCCTCAGCTTTGATGGTTTTCAGTTGATTCGGAGTTCACTCCGAATCATCACCGATTTTTGAAGTCCGTATACATGATATACAAACTTAACCGGTGTTGTATACATGATGTATTTTCAATAGTGCGCACTTAAGAAGCCAATCGAGTCAGCCTGCTCAGTGTCCCCCACCCCACCCCATACATTCAATAGAGTCAGTCGCCCAACGAACCAGAGCTCGCTCACTTTCCAGCTCCGCGCACAATGGCAAATGCACCAAGAGACCGCTCATCACTGGCGACACCACCGCCGCGTCTTCGCCCGCTTACGTCTGCCACGGTGGCGCTGCGTACCGTGGCAGATGCGCAGGTCACAGCGGTCGGCGACTTTCTCGACTATGGGCTCCCGCAGTTCTGGAGCCTTCCTCGCACCTGCGAGGTGAGCCTGTTGTCGCTGCTCCGTCGTCTCACTGCGCGTGGGATATCAGTTGGTGTCGACCCTGACTACTGGAGGAACCAGTGCAGCCAGGGGCTGGTATCAGCGGTGGGCCACGACAACCTGGGGATGATCGAGTGACTGCACGCGCGCTGCCAGAGTGTGTCGCCGCCCAACACGATGGCTGAGGCGGCGAAGACTGGGAGGGTCCGATTGCTAGAATGGCTTGCAGATCGCCATGAGAACATCGCGTGGTCCCCTGGGATGATGGATGCCGCCGCATCGGCTGGACAGACCAAGACCCTCGAATGGCTACACAAGCTCTCGAAGACCGTCGGATGCACGAATGCCGCAATGCTGTCTGCAGCCACCTCAATACCGTGAAATGGCTCCACACACGTCGGTGCGTTTGAGCTGGACGATGAGTATCTTGGACGATGTGCCATTCGCAGCGGGAATACAGAGCTGGCAAAGTATCTGTTCGACCGTCCTCTGCACAATGAGCTTGATTTGACCGAAGGGTTTTGTACTGCTATGGAGTGTGGGAACATTGAGTTGGCCCAGTGGCTCCAGAGCAAAACAGAAGGAGAAATGAGCTTCAGCTGGAACGTTAAACCGATGGATTGCGCCGCCAAGAGCGGCCATCTACCCGTTGTGCAGTGGCTCCACGAACAAGGATTTCCCTGACGCGTGTTCCGAGATGGTGATGATCAATGCAGTGCAGTCCGGAAGTCTCGAAATAGTACAGTGGCTCGACAGGAATCGAAGAAAGCAAGTGCGCACTAGGAGTACACGGGTGATGAATTCTGCGGCTTCAGGAGGGCATCTCGACATCGTCCGGTGGCTCCATGAGAATTGACGTGAGGGGTACTCCCCAGTTGCGATGGACTGCGCTGTGAGATACGGTCACCTAGATGTTGTGAAACGGCTGTACGAGAACCGCTCTAAAGGATGCACACAGGCAGCAATGGACGACGCTTCTACAAATGGTCATCTAGAAGTGGTCAAGTGGCTTCATGCGAATCGAACAGAAGGATGTACAACCGAAACCACGGACCACGTTGCCATGAGAGGTCATCTCGAAACTGCGAAGTGGCTTCACGTCAACCACCGCGAGGGATGCACAACCAAAGCGGTGAATCTTGCATCCGGGCGGGGCCATCTCGACGTTGTCAGGTGGCTCCACGCCACGAAAACCGCCACGAAGGTTGCGCGACAATGGTGATACGTCTTGCTGTGCAAAGGGGGCATCTCGAAGTGCTGCACTTTTTGCACGCGAATCTCAGCGACGGATGGCCTCGAGACATCATACACGCTGGTGCGGGGGCTGGGTAAGTCCAGCACACGGAAATTCTGCAGTGGTTGTGTGCAAACAAACTACCCTGGCTCAGTGGATACGGAATGGACATGCTGAGCGATGTGTGTTTGTAACATATCCCCGAAGAGAAAGTCTCAGGTTAACGAGGTTAGTTATTTGTTGGTGGTGAGCGCTTGGGCTACGTTTTGAATCGATGGCTATTTCCCCCGAGTTTCGACCTCTTCAGTTTATTTTGCAACTTTGAACGCGTGGGGGAACTTTGTGAGAGCTTCCTTCTGGTGGTTAAATTAATATTATATAGATGTAGGACCGCCAAGCAAGTCGGCGATCTGGTGACGCTGGTAGTGGCGTCGCCGAGCGCCGAGTGGAGCGAGAAACTACAGGTCAATTGGTTCACAAAGTTGCCCATGCATCTGAGACCTTGAAAAGTATATGAGTCTGAGTATTTCAATTAATCAGACTCACTCCACTCCCACTCCACCCTCCTCTGTATGCATGATAGAAGCACGTCTGATTCCTCTCAGACTCAGATGGTTCGCTGATGGCCCAACTTTGCTGTCAAAATCCTTCCAAACGGAGCGATCAGAAGGATGGAGCGTAAGTCGCTGCTGAGCGTACTCTCGCCGCAGCTGCAGGCGCTGGTGGAGGCGTCGCTCGGCGAGAAGCTCCAGAGCAGCAGCAGCTCCGCTACTACAACTGCATCATCTGCTCAGCAGCAGCAATCCACTGGTACCGTCACTGCCACAGCCCCAGCAAAGCAGAGCGACAGCGTCACGGCGGAGAAAGGTCAAGACCATGACGACGGCAGCCTCAATGATGATGATCAGAGTGCGAATACTGGCACCGCAGTACAGCTCTCTAGTGGTAACAAAGAGCAAGTCGCTGCTAGTGGTGGGGCTGTGCCTCGCTACGGTCCACCATCGGTCTTCAAACTCAACCCATCGGAGCTCTTTGGTACGTTCGATCTTCTTGCTAGCCCACTACTGTACTGCGCTTAGACAACTGTCAGACGGCAAACATCGAGCGATACGATAGCTCTCCACACTCGAAAAGTGTGCGCCACTCACACGGGCTGTCATTTTGTGTTTCTTACTCTATTCTGCAGTCCTCAGGCACCCCGAGTCCCCAGGTTTTGTCGTCCGAGAGCGCTTTCTCGGCTCAGAAAGTGCGCTTGCGGTGCGCGACGCGCTGGTGGAGCTGGCGAAGACCGAGGAGTTCCACGAAGCGAAAGTCGGTCACGGAGAGCACTTGCGTAACGAGCGCGCGGTGCGAGGCGACCGCATCCACTGGCTCAAGCGTCCGAGCGACCTGAACCAGTGTGACGGTTCGTTGCTGCACCCTGCGATCCTACACCTGATGAAGAAGGTCGAGAGCGTGGTCTACGGCGTGAAAAGCGCGATCCCAGACATGGACATTTGCAACGTGACGTCCACGCAGTTTGCCATCTTTGTACGTGTGTGTAGTTTATTTGTATCTATAGTTTGCCTCATGCGGATAGGGATGGGCTTCTTTGTACTACCGTTTGATTCGTTGACTAACCTTGTCTGCCCTGTATTAGCCAGGCGATGGGAGCCGCTTTGTCAAGCACTCTGATACGTACTCGACCGCGCATCACGATGAAGCAGGTAGGTCCTCTTCGTCGCCGTCGTCAGATAGCCTCGTGCGCATCCTCACGTGCGTATACTACCTGAATGAAGACTGGGTAGCAGACCATGGAGGACAGCTTCGCGTATACGTTAAAAAAGGATCCTCTTCATCATCTTTTGGTACGGCCAATCACTGGGATGTGGCGCCAACGTTAGACACGCTGGTCGTCTTCCGGAGTCTAGACGTGGAGCACGAAGTGTTGCCGACCTTCCGCGAACGAATGGCACTGACGATCTGGTACTATGGACGCGTGAAGACCCAGCAGCAACCAGATCCTCTTGCGATGCTGAAGAAGATGATGATGCTGGCGACTCCACTAAAGCCAACGCCTGCTTCTGTGTCTCAACAATCAACCGAGGATGCATCCAAGAACGGCACGATCTTTGTCGCCATTCCCAGTTATCGTGATCCGGAATGCAGACACACGGTCGATGATCTACTGCTTAAGGCAACGAACTCCACCCGAATCCATATCGGTATCTGCCTGCAGGAGGACGAAGACAATAATACACGCCAGTACCTTGAGAGCAAATATTCAGCCACCCAGGTACGCGTCAAATGGGTGGACTACCGTCACGCTGCAGGTCCTTGCGTCGCTCGCGCCGAGGCGCAAAAGCTGTGGGACGGAGAGAAATTTTATCTGCAGATCGACAGCCACATGCGGTTCCGTGAAGGGTGGGACACGTTCCTCATCGACCAGCTGGAAAAGTGTCCAAGCTCCAAGCCTATTCTCACAACGTACCCGCTTGGATATACGCTCCCGAACAATGTATGTGGGGGTGGGCATGTGGTAAATGAGGCAGCTGAAAATCTACCAAACAATACTAACTGTTGCGAATATGCATCTGCCAGGTATCGACGGATATCCGTCCGACGCTCTTGTGCGCCTCGAGCTTTGACGACCACGGGATCCTGCGCCAAGCCAGCAAGACTCTCGCGAAGACCTCGCCAAGGTACGTAATTGCCTACAGTAGTGTATGACGGCGTTGTGATTCATGTGGGGCTCCTCCGAAAGCACTAACATATCTGCCTTGTTCTCTCTTGCTCTCTAGCCCTCTACCGTCAAGCTTCTGGGCGGCTGGCTTCGCGTTCTCGTCGTCGAGAGTGATCCAAGAAGTGCCTTACGACGAAAGCCTGCGGTTCCTGTTCTTTGGAGAAGAGGCGTCCATGAGCGCGCGCATGTGGACCTCTGGCTGGGACTTCTTCACTCCAGGCGAGTCCGTCATCTACCATTTGTGGACACGGTCGTATCGTCGCGTGTTCCAGGAGATCGAGGACCAGGAGACTGTCAAGTGGCGCTCGGCGTCGCAGGTGTACGTGAAGAAGCTTCTGCTGGGCAGTCACGTCGACAGTGGTGCAGATACAAATGCAATAGCGGATGTTGGTGGTGGCTCTGTGGTAGCTGCTGGGAAGTACTCGCTTGGAGGAGAACGCACCTTGAACGAGTACCAGACCCACATCGGTGTGAATTTTGAGAAACAGGAGATCATGTGGGCTGCGGAATGGGGAAATCTCGACCCGATCCAATTCGAGCTGTCCAGAAAATCGGCAGATGTGCACGCTCCAGTTTAGAGTTTTCAAAGGCCACCACTTCAGTAGCCCTTGGCCAGAGCACAGCAGTCGGTAGTCAAGAAATCCCTTGCTCGACGTTCCGATGGTCGTGCCGTGACAAGGATCTTCAGCCAGCACGAAGTACAGGCTCGATTGCAAACTTTAGGTTTGATTGAAGTTTTTGTGCGAGTTGGAACATCAACGAATTCCAAATGGAGCCCAAACAAAATATCTAATCGAGCCGAAGGAAACTGCCCTTCACGTGACTGTTGTTGACGAAAAGCACACCAAATCCAAATGGAGAGAAACACTCAACATCAGAGTACGATAGCTATGGGCCCGAGTTCCCCGTTCTCCACACTATTCTCTTCGCTACCTCTACATGTCCTTTCTTTCTAATCTGCGAGCGTCATACCTAGGGCAAGACATGTTCGCGTACATGTGCCATATAACCACCATGACCTCTCGGACTGCGCATATTTACCGCGTCAGGGTAGTTTGCATGCACCCACTGCAGAATCTCCAGTGGTTGAGATACTCAACACCAGTGTAGATTGCGCCACGAAGAAATCCCTCACTGTGATTTTCATGCAGAAACAGCAGCACTTCGAAATGGCCCCTCATGGCAGCAAACCGCGTCGCTCCGGTGGTACATCCCTCCGTGCGATTTTCGTGCAGCCACTTGACAACATCGAGATGCCCATTCAAAGCTGCAAGGTTCATCACATCGGTCGTGCATCCCTCGGTCCGATTGTCGTGAAGCCACTTTACAGTTTCGAGATGTCCTCTCATCGCAGTGTTGTCCATGGCTCCGGTGGTACACCCTTCGTTTTGGTTTGCGTGCAACCACTTGACAATTTCAAGGAGCCCGTCCATGGCTGCAGAGTCCATCGTCGATCGCATGCACCCTTCCGTTCGATTGGCGTGAAGCCACTTGATCACATCCAAGTGACCACCCACCGCAGCTCCGAACATCGCCCCTATTGTGCATCCTTCGGCGTGATTCGCTTGCAGCCATTTCACGACCTCGAGGTGACCGTGCTTCGCAGCGCCATCCATCACCTTTTTTTAACACCCTTCGCTTCGATTTGCGTGGAGCCACTGAACAATGTGCAGATGTCCACTCGACGCTGCGAGATTCATCGCGCCCGGAGTGCAGCCCTCATTGCAATTCTCATGGAGCCACTGCACAATGTCGACGTGCCCTTTCCAAGCCGCGTTGTCCATCGCTAGCTCCGAGCAGTCGTGCGAAAAGTGCTCGTGGAGCCACTGCACTTTTTCCAAAGAACCATATAGAGCGGCGTTGTCGATTGGCTTGTAGTACTCCTCTGCGTAGCTCATGGCGCCACCGTCTGCATGGCAATAGAGCCACTGGACCATCTCGAGGTCGCCTTTCTCGGCCGCACAGTTGAGTCCCTTGGACAAATCAAACGGGAAGTGCGTGTACAAGAACTTTGCGATCTCGTTGTGCCGGTACTCGATGGCTTCATACTGGTAGGCAACCAGCTCAGGGTCGGTGTCGAATCTTTCTATATAGTGGTCGTGGAGCCACGTGACAGTCTCGAGATGGCCACCTCGAATTGCTGATGACATCGCAGCGTTCGTACACCCGGCGTTCTTTGAGTGTTTGTGTGGATATTCGAGCATCTCGATCTGCCCGGATGACGAAGCTTCGTCCATCATATGGGAAGCCACACTGCGGTGTCATGACGAACCGACAGCCACTCCAACAGCCCCACATTCCCATTCTTCGCAGCTTTGATCATCGCGTTGTACGGCAACACCTGTGGGCAGTACGCGTGAAGCCACTCGACCATCTCCAGGTTGTCGCTCTTCACAGCGGATATCAGTCCCTTGGCGCACTGGTACTTCCAGTAGTACGGGTCGACACCAATTGATACCCCGCGTGCAGCAAGACGAGGGAGCAGCGACAACAGGTTCGCTTCACACGCTTTTGGAAGGCTCCAGAACTGCGGGAGCCCATAGTCGAGAAAGCCGCTAATCGCCATGGCGACGTGTGGCAACGCAGCGACTCGCGCGCCGCTATCGCTGCGGAGTGCGACCTGCACCGACGTGAATGGAGGCAGAGGTGAAGTTTTCATTGCCGCTGATGACATTGCGGCGAGACGCTGTGGTTGGGCTTGAGAGAAAGATGGAGAATGAAAGCGATGATTGAGCTGTGCTCGCTTTTCAAGTGTGAGTCTGGCGAGAGGAAGTTGCTGATTTGTAATCCAGAGTAGGCTTCAACAAATCATTTTTTGATCTGGTTGACCAGATCAAAAACCAGTTCAAGTTGAACCATCTGAGTCGGTTTGACTTTCTCCGATATAATTTTCATCAGACAATTGGGCTGCAATTGACTTGCGCGTGTGAAGCAACCATGAATGAATAGGAAGTTGCTGCTGCGCATGCACTCTCAAGTCCAGAGCGCATGCAAGATTGGTCATTGTGGCGGCTGGCGTGGTTTCTTCTGCTGGTGGTTGCTCGTTGCTGAGCGACAGAAGGCAAGCAAGGCAGATTTTCAAGATTACGTCAACGTCAATGTGTGGTCTATATCGGATCACTAGTAATTTACTCTACATTTTTATGCACAGTAAAAATGCACGCTTTTGTAAAACATATTTTTTATAAAAGGTTATGCATTATCACGATTCTGAACCCCGGGATTTGCTCAGGTGTAGTAATTCTCCGAGTCGCGCATACAAATCTCAAGTCATAGGGTCTTCTAATGAGGTGGGTGAGTAAATTCGGAGATCAAGTGTGGATCGCTCAAATAGAAATTTACCTCTTGAATCCAATACCTTCTTCAAAACGATTAAGCATTTATTTTTCAAAAATTTAAAATAAAAAAATGTTAATTTAGATATTTCAATGATGTGATTGACCAAAATAATGACTAAAGTGACTGTTTTCTACCAGTTAAAAACTCGTTGCGATTTTTCTGTTACAAAAGAATTATCAACCCTCCCTGGGTGCTTGTTGCTGTACAAAGTTTACATATTAAGAGACGGTATACAAATACGTTTAGTTAGCTCTTCTCGATAAAGTTGGAGAGGTAACAAATCAGCGTGAGCACTTGCAGAGGTCAACGTGGACCACGTGATGATGAAAGTCAGTACTGTACAGGACTCATTAATTGTGTTCCATTGAAGTTGGGGGAAGCATGAAGTGACTGACCACCAAAGCAGCAAAGCACCACGCGAGAACACATGGCGACCGACATCCCGCCCTTCACGATCGGTACGCGCCGCCCCCCACTGTGCTTCTCTCCCATCTACATGCCTATCCGTCTCTATATCTATGTGACTGTCGCCTCCTATCTGACTGTGCGTTCCTGTGCGTATGCTGCTCTCTCTGTGCGTAATAGACGCGCCAAAGTACGACCAGTCGACATACTTTGGTCGCTGGCGCCAGTTCGTCGAGCTCGTGTCGCCCAGGTATGTACGTCTCACTCGCTGTACAGCACACTGTCCGCGCTGTGGCTTACATCGTAATGCTGTGACTGCGTGACTATAGTGCGCTGTTTCTGACGAAAGAGGAAATCACGAGCGCGACCCAGACGCTCGCGAGTTACCGCAATGGCGACATCGCGCCAGGCGACAAGACAGACGAAGAGCTCTGGCACGCGCGTCGAGGTACAAATATATGCAAGAAGCAGGTTACATGCATACCTCGATACGCTCGCGCACGGATTAATCTGCTACTGTTGCTTGCTGGCGTTTTGTTTGTTCTGTTGTGTTGGTAGTGTACGAGTCCGCGGTGCACCCGCAGACCGGAGAGACGCTGCCGCTCTACTTTCGCCTCTCAGCGTTCGTGCCCGTGAACATCCCGATTTGCGCCGGCATGATTCTCGCGCCGCCGACTGTACGAATATGACGCCATTGTCTCTATTGTATAGCTTGCTGTATAGGGGAAAAACTCATCGTACTCGCTTGTGTATCGATCGCATGACAGCTCGGCAACACGATCTTCTGGCAGTGGGTGAACCAGAGCTACAACGCGGGCTTCAACTACTCGAACCGCAACGCCAGCAGCGAGCAGGACAACTCGACCATCTTCAGTTCGTTTCTTGCAGTGTGATGTGCGCATTGGGTTTGGTAGTTTCGACTGATTACTGACTTACTGACGCTCTCTCTCTCTCTCTCTCTGGGTCTCTTTGCGCTTATAGAATCGTATGCGACTGCGTCCATCGTGTCGTGTGTCACAGCTGTCGGTCTCGGACGTGCGGTGGAAAGCGCCAAGTCGCTCTCGCCTGGTGTTCGCTCGGCGCTTCGAAAGGTAGGTACGCTTGATGTGTACAGAAATCGCCAGTATAGCCGAAGTGCTGAATTTGAGGCTCACATTTCTATGTGTGGCTCTCGTTGCTCTTCGCTTATGCCTACAGACGGTTCCTTTCATTGCCGTCGCGAGTGCTGGTGCGTTCAACGCCGTGTCGATGCGCTTCAACGAGTGGACGTACGTAACCTTTCGTCCAAACAATGCTGACATGTGGAGAGCTTTCAACCTGCTGATTAGTCTGAATGAATCGCGAATGCACACGTAAACCAGGGACGGCATTGACATCATGGACGACGATGGCGAAGTACGAGGCCGATCAGTCGCTGCGGGACGCCAGTCGCTCACCCAAGTGGCGCTCACGCGCGTCGCGCTGCCAATGCCAAGTTCGTATCTGTCACCTTCTCCTCGATGTACTGTACTATTCTATCTGGCACCTCAAGACTGACTTGTTGTATGTAAATGCAACTCTCTACTATGTAGTCTTGCTGCTGCCTCCGTACCTGTACGAAGGACTGAAGAAGGCGAAGCTCATGCCAAAGGCCAAGTACCCGCGTCTCGCCACCGAATTGAGTACGAGTACTCCTTCAACAGATTGTGATACCACCCCGTTAAAGTTGTCTAACTTGTCTATTTACGAATTTATTCATGATTGCAGCGGTGCTGACGCTGTGCCTCTGGGGCGCTCTGCCTGGCGCCGTAGCGCTCTTCCCGCAGAACGGCTCCATCGCTGCCGACGCCGTGGAAGAGCAGTTCCGCAACCTCACGGACAAGAACGGCAACCGCATCGAGAAGTTCACGTACAACAAGGGCATCTGAGTACTGTACTACTGTCGCGCTTGCCGTAGTGAAGTTGGCTTTGCTTGCTCAGTGTTGCTGACTTGTCAGGTTGTTACTCAATAGTATCCGGGTTGGTTGTCATTGAAACTCAATAGACAACCACTTCCAACAAACTTGCTTGATGTTGCACACACAAAGGGACACTATAGATATTATATACGGTACTGTATAATTAACAGTACTGTAAAATCGACTAGTGTCATTTTGCAACTCACTCAACCATTTCTGCTGCAACAAAACCCAAAATGGAGCAGTGGGTCGATGAGGTCAACTTCGCCGACTGCGGACTCTTCCTGGGCGACCTGCAGACACCCGCAGCCCCTGCAACAGCAATCACAGCCGCCACCTCAGCTGCTACTCTCCCATCCACGCACGAGAGCAGCGGCAGCAGCGCAGATGGCGCCACCGCTACTGTGTCCACACCTTTGCGCCGCGACCGCGCGAGCATGATCGTGAGTCCGCAGTGGCCGCTGAATACGCCCACGCCCACACCTCCGACGCCCACGCCCGCGACACCGCAAGAGCTTCACGCTGCTGCTGCTATGGCCGCAGGGCTTGCGCCGTCCTTCGAGACGTACTTGGGCGTCCCGCCGGCGTTCATCTTCCAGTGCGCGCGCTCACGAACCGAAGCGTCGCTACTCTACGAAGTGACGAGCGTCGCGCTCGAGATGGACGTGCTGCTGGAGAGCGTACGCGAGCAGCTCCACGACCGCCGCAGGATCAGCGAGTGGCTCGTGAGAGACGCGGCGGCAGAGAAGAGGAACAAGGCGTCGTCCTCATCGTCTGTGATGGTCATGGAGACGGCGCCGTTGGCGCTCCAGCGTACGTGTACTGTTTTGCTAAAGCAGTGTACTGCTTGATGTGCTGCTCAGTGTTGATAGACATGGGCGTCTATGGACTGACACTTGGCGTGTTTGTATTCGTGTGTTTATGTGTATGTAGAACAAGCGTATGGCGTGACTGAGCGCAACTTGCTGCTGCTGCTCGAGCGGTTCCACAGATGTCTCCAGAAGCTCTTCGACCTGCAGGTACATATCAAAATAGGCACAGCTTTTTCACCATGTTCCGCCGCAGCTTGGCTTCGTTCTTACCTACGATCGTTTGCTTTTGACCTAGTTCCCACTGGCGCAAAGCGTCGAGAACTGCGAGATCTCGGCGGATGAACTGGAAGAACTCGGCAAACTCGACACTGCAGCGCTACGCAGGACGCTGTGAGTTTGTTACCGTTTGATGTGGCTACAGGCGTATAATTCTGAGGCTAAGAATTGTTGTTGTATGGAGACTGGAGGTGCAGGTGGAGCTGCTCGAACGACTGCGGACGCTGCAGGAGGAAGACGCGATCCCATTAGCGAGCCACTTGGTCAGCGCGACGCAACTCTCGCAGCTGCAGGGCGTCGCGACCAACGTTTGCTGGCCCGCGGCCTCCAACTCCGAGGAGAGGTGCGTAACGCAGTATTGGGTTTCATTTGCATGCGGTGTATTATAATTGACACTGGCTTCTGCGTGTATCGTGGTAATGAATGGCGTAGCAAACGATCGACGATGGACGATGTGCGTCTGAGTTCGTCCTCGAGCTCCATGCACTCGACGTTTTCGGCGTCGTCTGCTTTAAAAGCGCGAAGGCGGCGCATTGAGGACGCAGAGGATTTGGACAGAACGCTCACCGGCCACCACGAGTTTCCGGAGGACGACGAAGGCGATGAGAATGAGAATGACGAGAGGCGTGATGAAGAAGAGCGTGATCAAGCACCAAGCCGTGCTCATGAAAACCACAACAACCACCACTCGAGTCAGCAGAGCAGTCAACACGAGGACAGCAGGTCCCTATTGCCTGCTGCTGCGGATGTTGTTGCTGGTAATGGTGGTGGAGGGCGAGAAAGAGCGGATAGTCATGCCAGCGACCACGCGTTATCGGAATCGGTGTATTAAGTGAATTGTGAGGCTGGCTATTGTGAAACTCAACCATGATCTTTGGTGTGCTGAGGTACAAGGTTCCTTGCTGATAGAGCTCTCGGAGATCAGGCTGCAGGATCAAGTCACAGCAACTCGCCGCGTTTCTTGATCCTTCTTATCAGATCCCATTTAGACCTGGCCGTTTTGAGCCTTTGGTGAAGGCGACGCCTGGGATGTTGTCAGTTCTAAGGTCGGGTCACTGTAGTGGCGCTTGCCCTTCTGCGCGTCCATGTACAGCAGCATGTTCTTCCGGGCTTCCTCTTTCTTGGCATCGCGCGTTTTCCACAAATCGCGCTACAAGAATTTTTATGGTGTCAAGAAACAACAACAGCGTCAGCTGGGGTCGATTATGTATTGATCTACCACCCCATGTAACAGCAACACCAACTGGTAGTACCTCTTGGACTTTGCTCGTGTACATTGCCTCGTGGAGTCGCTCTTCAAGCTCCCAGCAGTACCGCTGTCATTTCTCCTTCTCAGTCACCTGGCTGCAGTCACCAGTCGCCGCAACACACAAACCAAAGTCTCAGGTTAGCTGAGAAACTCTCAGATTCCCAGAGAGGCAACTCTGAGCGCCACACGGAACACAAGGGACAGCTGGAAGCTACTTACTCTTCCACGAGCGCACGCATGTCGACTACCGCATTCGTGGCTGTGATCAGGTCTTTCTTCGCCTTCTCGAACTTGCGGGAGGAATCGTGGGCTAGCGGAAAGATACGACCCACACAGGAACGACATGAGCATCTTTAGCGACGATGTGTGAACGTAGAGTAGGTGTCGCGATCTTATTTTTCCAAACGTACCTTTCTCGCTCGCGTCTCGAAATTGTGCGTCTGCGTGCTTGTGCTGCTGCTGGATCCTCGCGATCTCTTCGTCCTTACTGTCCAGCGACGCTTTCGTGGCCGCAAACGTATCACGCAGGCGTGTGTTCGCTCTCTTATTTGTTAGGATAGCAGCACAGTGAGAATAGTTATGTGACAACATGAACCTCGTGTTCGTGCATAATGACTCCTCCTTAAAGAGATCACATACCGTTTTCTCGTGAACCTCGTTCTGCAACTTTGTGCACTCCGCTTGGAAAGCCTGGTCGTACAAAAAATGTACGCCATTGGGTAAGTTTCAGCACATACAGTTCAATATCAAACTAATGCGTGAAATCTCCTCGAACCTGAGTGTCTTGAGTGCATTGCGCGAGTTTCTCACTGCATTTGGCGACCGCGTTTGCCAGGGGCTCATCTGCGCCTGATGATAAGCAAAGTGCGACATCAGCTCACTTGACCAAAGACTGATTCAAATCCGTGAAAACCAACGTCCGTTTCTACCAAAGTGAATCCCGAATGCGCGTAGATCTCGCTGGAGAGATGCTGTTCCATCGCTGCCTTCATACAGATTCAGAAGCAGCAGAGGACTTCTGGCTTGGCTCTTTAGCGGGGGCTCAAGACCAAGCAGCTCGTCGATATCACCATGGTGTGCGCTCAGTTTGTCCTGTCATGACAAGAATCAGTAGGGCGTCTTCATGAGTTAGTTCATGTTCTCTCCTGGAGCTATAGTAATGAAAAAACATCTTCAGTTTGCGTACCTTGAGCTGCATCCACTCGAGATCCGTCAGTTCTCCATCCTGGTCTTCATCAAACAAGCTCCAGATCACCTGAACTCCCACAAGACCCCATTTCAGAAGACCTGCTGATGGCTGAAAGCACGGTTTTTCTTTAAGTACCAATGCAGCAGTGGATCTATTGAACCAAGGATGTGAGAGCCCATACCTTTATCGCCGATTGGACACTGGTAGGTCGACTGACAGGAAGCCGTTGCACTTCATCCAAGAGGAACTGGAGGCTCTGTTACTTCTCTTTCTGCATCGCAAAGCATACATACGACGCAAATAAGCGTAAGAACTTGCAGCATGCATACCTTCCTCACGGCGAGGAAGCCTCAGCAATTTACCATTTCCGCTTCGAGTTCGCGAAGTCGGATTTCTTGCTCGTAAATCGTTTCTTTCAGCGTATCGAACTCCTGATACACGGCTCTCGTCTCCAAGTAGAACGTCTAGTGCCAGGAAAGAGCCAGCAATCACAGTAACCCAGTATCTTGGGTGAGTAAAACCAATTCACAACAGCATCAATTTCTTCTCTGAATTTTGCGTGCGTACCTTCATGCCCTGAATGTGTCGACATCCTTTCTACAACAGCTCCCATGAAGCAACGCAGTACCCAGCAGCATGAGATCATCATCAAAGCCAACCATCTAGGCCAACACAAAACACCCTGGCCAAGCGATAGAATAGCGCGAGTCATTCATTACCCAGCAGTAGAGAAAGAGCTCCTTCGCGCCGCATTCCGAGCAGCAATATCGCGACAATTTCTTGATCGTGTCTCTATACAAAAGCACATCATGAGCACACGTTCACACACATAGAGCATAATAGCAGCGGCAGGAGCGGCATACCGTACGAAGCAGAGGGCGGGGCCTTCGACGCCATGAGGATGCCTCGCTGTCACGATAGCGATGGATGCCTCAATAATGAGGTCAATGACACTCGTTGTGGCGTTTCATGCTCCCTTCGCCATTGTGAAACGACGTCAGTTATATGTCCCTCTATAAGAACAGCCATATGTCTCTCTCTACAAGAACTTGCGTGTCAATTCACATCCAAGAACTGCGAGTAGACAGGATTCTTCGATGTTGTGGAAGTCGTTGCAGTTTGGTTCGATGTAATAGCCACACGGTAGCATATCCCGGCACAGAAGGCTCGCATCTGGAAAAACTAATGTACGAACATACGAGGGTGGCGGTGTCTGGGACGCTATACGAAAAATCAGCGAGCCAGCATAAGGGCTAGCTGCTCTGAGTCGCGTGTTCGCATGCAGCGGCGTCATCCTGTTGGGCGGATCGCTTAGATTTCCCCCGAGATCCCCATCTCGAGTGTGCTTTGCGAGTCTCTTTTTGAGGGCCGAGTAGCCAAGTTCGAGTAACGACGCAATCAAAGACAGTCCCATTTCTTCCTGTGCTTTTCTCTTCTCGAGAACTTCTCGCTGCGGATGAGGATAAGCGCCGCGACGAACTCATCATCAGTGATGTCGTGGCGTTACTTCCGTGGCTCCGGCTATGGCTGTGTCTCTGGGCTGTGGTGCGCGCCGCTGCGGCTACGCCTACGGCGTGCGTTCCTGGACATGGTGCTACATGAGAAGGTTGGAGAAAGTTGGCGAATGAAAGAAGGTGGTGAAGCAGAAAAGCACGCCTGTTGAGGATTGGGTGGATGGGCAGAATTCTTAAACAGCAATTGGCTCGGCAAAAAATCCAGCCATTTCGCTTGGCTGTTTACAGCATGCTTTTATTAGAAGACCCCATGTACTAATCCGGTGCTGCATTTCGTTTTGGTACTATACCGCCTCTCAATAATCGCCCTCTCACTCCTCTCGTGCGCAAGCCCCCAACGGCGGCACACTCGGGTGTTCTCCCCCCTCACAACTGCTTTCGCCGCCCCCAAGCCACACGCACAAGCATCCGCCTTCTCCTCCCAATAGTACCCTATCACGATGGCCACCACGATCACGCTGCAGTCTGCCCACGGGTACATCCCGCTCCTCGTCGTCGGGACCGTGTTCGTGAACACCTGGGCCAGCATGAAGGTCGGTGCCGCGCGCAAGCAGTACGGCATCCAGTACCCGCAGGTGCGTTCTCAGTACTGTAACTAGCTGGTCTGCTGCATGCGGTCACATGATTGGCTGGGCTGACTTCGTTTCCTGCTTGCTTGATGATGTAGATGTACGCGGAGAAGAGTGACAAGAACGCCAACGCGTTCAACTGCGTGCAGCGCGCGCACCAGAACGTGCTCGAGCAGCTCCCGATCTACTTTGTGCTGCTGGTCGCCTCTTCGTACGTTCGCCTGCTTTGCGGCTGCATTGTATCCCCTCCCCGTTGTTGGTGATAGCATGGAATAACTCAATGATCTCCATTGTTGTCTTCTTTGTTGTCCCATCATACAGTCCATTCCGCCCTGAGATCGCTGCGGCTGCTGGACTTGTGCGTCTCACCGGGCTCGTCATGTACATTCGCGGCTACGCGACCGGCGACCCGACGAAGAGATACCAAGGCGCATTCGGTAAGTCCTAGTTCCTTAGTCTTGCTGGTGGTATGCTGACAATTCTAACAATGTGCAATGGCATTCTCTATCTCTGTAGGCTACCTGGGCTTCTTCGTCTCGCTGGGACTCACCATCGAGGCGGGACTTCGCATCACCGGATTCGTTTAGACACTCAACATTCAATAGTAGTCAGCGGCCCCCTCGGTATCTCCTCTGCCTCTCTCCAAGTATTAATCCTTAAATCCAATTTTGCTCTTCACGTTGCCCGATATGTACGCATCATGAAAGATGATTTGGACACCAGTACTCCACACATACATCAACAAGCTTCACGACGATGTGCAAGTCCATAGAGATAGGTGCGGACCGTGAATAACGCTAGGTACTGAACCGGATCAAGAGTGAAGCGACTGACATTCTCAGATACACATGCGACAACCCATGCGCGTCGTAGCACGCTTGCCGAGTTCAAAATCTGTTTACAATCAATGAGGTTTCCTGGCTGAAATACTGTAGTTGGTGGTGACAATCTTCCGGGATTACTTTACTGATTTGAACGGCACACCTGGCCATCAACAAGCCATTACTCTGTGCGACCTGTGAATACAACCTTTCAGGGTCTAATGGATTCCCCCAAAGCATGAATGAGCAGTTGAGCACAGCCGCCGACACTCGCCCTCACTTCCCCATTTGCTCCGTGGCAGCTCGTATCGATCACTCTAGCATTCCAGCGCCACTTCTTCTCGAAACCCAACTGCTCCGTCGAAGTCAACTACTCTCTGTCTTTCCAACAATGGCGAATGTCGTTCTGCTTCCTGGTCATGGCTACATCCCGCTCCTGGTTGCCAGCGTGACGTTTGTGAACTTCTGGGTGGGCGTGAAATTCGCCAAGGCGCGCAAGAAGTACAACATCCTGTACCCGCAGGTAAGAAACACTCTGCGCAACGCTGTTTTACCTTGCTTTCGTGTGAGCAAGCAGCCCGTGACCTACTGTGTGTGGTGTCTCTATCTGTTTGGTACTGCAGATGTACGCGGAGAAGAGCGACAAGAACGCTAAGGAGTTCAACTGCATCCAGCGCGCGCACCAGAACGTTCTAGAACAGCTCCCCGTCTTCTTCACACTGCTCTTCACCTCCGCGTACGTGACAGCTTTCATTCTGCCAACGCAAGTGCAATATCAGGGACTGTACAGCGCTAACCTCACCTGATGTGTCCATGTATTGCGACTGAATCCATTGACAGTCCGTTCCGCCCAGGCGTTGCTGCGATCGCCGGAGTTGTTCGCGTCGCTGGGTTCATCTTCTTCGTGCGCGGGTACGCGACTGGCGACCCGAAGAAGCGCATGCAGGGCAACTTCGGTACGATTCTACCACCCATATTATATCCTTTTCTTGGCGTATCCTCATCTCCCGAGCGCTTGTCTAATCTAACGTGACCGAAACGAATCTTGTCCCTCGTTGCTTGTGTTCAGGCTACTTGGGCTTGCTCGTGTCGCTCGGACTCTCTATTGAAGTAGGTCTGCGCATCACAGGCGCCATTTAAGAAGAGATTGGCAGTGCCGTCAAGGTCATCAATTCACGTGGCCAGCCTTCCACGTCTACATTGTCGTCACTACATTTGCCACACTAAATGCATAATCATCTGAATGAAATGTTCGACCAACATCTCTAAAGGTCCATTTCCGGTAAATATTTTTGTGACTCCCCAAAATTCTTTGGCCATAATACACACACTTTGTGATGACATAATCATCCGTAACCATGTGGTTGCTCCTGCTCCTGTCCGTAAACATGGCAGTCCAAATCGGTGACCGCAATCACAATGCTCTCAATAGAAGATATCTTGATTTTTGTAAGCATGAAGGAGTTCAAACTGCTTTCAATACAAGACCTCTCCACCACCAAACAAGTCCAGCGTAACTTGTACCGATAGTGCATCACACATCCCGCCGTTGGCAGATTGCGCCGCTTCACACATCCGCTCACTCACAACCCAATTCGCGCTCTCCACTGCAAGCACCACCTCACCAGCACCACCAGCATCAGCATCATCACAATGGTCCAATTCGCGCTGCAACCGGCACATGGCTACATCCCGCTGCTCGTGGTCGGCATGACGTTCGTGG
>JAASGV010000221.1:0-31933 GCA_023334355.1 Globisporangium abappressorium | reverse complement strand
TCCTGCTCCAGGCTGTGGAACCGAGATTTGAACGCCGCGTCGAACATCTGGAAGGTGGCGACAAGCGCGATCCGAGGCGAGGATCGCCCCGCGTACCTTCGAAGGGCCAGAGGGACCATCAGTGGTGCCATCCATATGGATACGTCGGTAGGGAACGAACTTCCCAAGTGTCTTTCGACGCTCCCACACAACCACGATTTGACGTAAAGTTATTACGTAAATATAAATGACCATTTCCCCCCATTTCTGGCATTGACGCTTTGAAATTGGTTGCTTTCCATTTTCGTATTCTCTCGCATTGACAATGGTGTGTGCGTCGCTCCAAGTCGAGCTGCTAGGTGAAACACAGGTTCAAATGATAATGAAGTTGGTGTATATATTACGATCTGTAGCAGCTCGATCTCTGCCCTGTTGTTTTCTTCTTCTTCCTATGCATCTGTCATCTACTTGCTATTCAATCACCACCAGCGCTCGCTGTTGCGGTGGTTCTCACGCGACACTTGGGGGCTGAGTGAACTTCTGTTGCAAGAAACTCTCACATGCCCCACACACACACTAATAGAGGCTGCCACCTTCCACTCTCGCTCACTCACTGCCTAAATGAGGAGAAGCGGTGATGCACAGCCATAAATACTCTTTACTATAAGCCCTACCATTCTTCCTTCCTAAACTCTCTCTCTCATCTCTAAAACCTAAAAGTCCGCGACGCCCGTGGGCGAGCACTCCATCGCGGACGCGCTCTTGTCGCCGAACGTGGACACGTAATGCGACCAGAGCGCGCAGAAGCAGGGCTCCACCTGCTCTTCACCGTAGCCCGTGAGCACCGTGAGCTCTTCGCGCCAGAGTGGACTCATGCCCAGCGCTTTCCTGGACGCGGCGAGGATCGCGGCTGCGACCAGCGACGGTCGGTACGCCTGGAACTGGTACTCTGTTGGGCAGAAATGATAAATGCAGCAATATTATTAGACAATCCCACTCAACAAAAGACTGTCAGGCAGCTAGAAAGTAGGCACACACCTTGCAAGCAGAGGTCGACGAAGAACTCGTTGTACTTGTGGTAGTACTCGAGCGCCTCTTCGACCATGTCGGTGCCCTGGATCTCGTCGTCGCAGAATAAGACCGACTGCGACAGGTAGTAGCGCGTAAAGTGGATCGGCGTGAGCACCGTGAGCGACCACTGCAATCTGTATAAAAAAAAGCACGAATTGAGTCAGCAAACTATTTCCAGCCTCCACAGAGATTAACTGGCAGCAGGATCCCATGTCCGCTATTAGAAAGGGATTGAGGATGATGAGTAGATCCGGGTCCTTACTTGGAAAGCGTAAGCAGCTCCATCTCGTGGATCTCCTCGTAGCTGTAGCAGCGGTTGCCAAACTCCCAAAATTCGGAGATTGGCGGCACTTCCTCCTCGGGCCCGAGGTACTTGGACGCGATCAGGATACAGCTTAGCGCGAGCAGCTGGAAGCGGTCCTTCGCTGGCAGCTTGCCCATCTAATAAGGAGCATTGATGAGGAACACACACGCGGTGAGTGGGCCAATCACAACAATAGTGAGCGCTGACGCACACAGAACATACCGCAAGCACGCGCTCCAGGTACGCGATCGCCGTGTGCACGGTCTCCTTGCGCACTTGCATCTCCTCGCCGACCTCGGACATCCAGTCCACGAGGATGCGGCGGTACTTGAGGTACTCGTACTTGCGGGAAAAGTCGGGTCGCGCGAGCTCCTGGCGCAGCATCGCGCGGTACACCATGTCGATGTCCATGTCTTCCAGCGCGAGTCGCTATATCACGCAATAATCACACACGACAATCATGAGACTCCTGTTCACACGCCTCGCTGCTAATTACATGCGCACAATAGATAGAGAAGAAACACAACACAACACGCACCGCTTCCTCTTCGATCGACACCTCCATGCCGCCGTCGTAGCTCTCTTCAAAGCTCTCCTCGCAGTCGAGGCTCGGCCCGTCTTCCCAGTCCATGGACATGTTCATCTTCGTCGCTGCTGTTGCTGGTGCTGATTTGGTAAATGCGCTGCTGTGGTCGCCCTGTTTGCCGTCGTGTCTTGCTCGTCTTTCTTATTGCGCTTGCGTGTTTGTGCAGGCGTTCAAATACGATTTGAGTGTCGTCGGAAGCGCACCAAAAGAGATGATGATAGGCGAATGCGACCCTCTGCGTCGTGTCCCAATCGAAATTCGCGCGCGCGAAATGCTCTTGTTGTTCGTTTTTTTCAAACAGGCAGATCGCAGCAGGTGGTGGTGGCGGTGATGGCTGCTGCTGGTAGTGATAGATAGATTGGTAGTCCGCTCTGGAGTGGTGCGTGTGCGAATAGAGAGCGCGCGTGTGCGTGCGTACGATGGCGTCGGTTTCTACTGCGCGGTGCTGGGCATGCAATTGGCGCGAAGACGAGCGGGACGGTCTCTAATGCAGAATAGTCCGTCAATCGCGCGCCACGGAGCGAGCGCGCCAGCAGCAGAGGGGAGGAGAGGGGCAAACCACTTGGCGATTCTATGGGAAGACCCATGGACCCACATCCCAAAACCCATTGCGGTTCGAACGAATGACCGATTTTTGCCACTCCCACCCCCCGCTATTGTGCCGTTTAGCGAAGAGCTCCGTTTTGCGCGCGCGCGCCTTTTTATATTTTTTGGCGGGAGATCCACTCAACTGCCACTGACTTGGAGTTTGTATGAGGGCTTGTATTAAAAGCGATTTGCGCGCCGAATAACCCCGCGAGTTTTAGATGGGGTTGTGAGCCCAATGCCCAAAATGCAGTGATGATGATGATCAATCAGGGTGTCATGGGGGTGGGTGTCGCGCTGGCGCTGCACGCGCGCTTGCGACGTGAAGAGCTCCACCGGCCTTAAATGCAGAAGGCGGACGCGCTCCAGCTGCCGCGAAATGGGGAGCACTATGTATGTGTGTGCTTGAGTGAACGAGTGAAGCTGGCTGGGGGCGGGCCAGAAGGAAACGTGTGTGAGCTGTTGAGGCGGATCTTGCGGCATTCCAACGCATGTTGGAAAATGGTGAATGGCGCCATTGAAGAGGTGTGTCACCTCTAATAACAGTATTTGATAAATTTATATACTAGTCATTATAAAGAGGTAATAACTGCATTTTAGTTACTTGTTTAATATATACAGCAATTGAATAATACGAAGGTATTTAAAATGTTGCGAAAGTGATGGCGTCGCTTTTTGGCGCAAGTGCATGGAGATGGTGACTTCACTCAACCCCAATCGAGTGGCCGGGCACGTACGGTTGCAGCCTTTGGGCGGAAAGCTCAGATAGATACGAAAAAAGGTATCCATCTGTCTTTGTCTGTGAGTTTGGCGCGCAAATGCGCAATGCAAATCCGACGTGGCCCCTCCTCCTTTTTTCGGTTCTTCTTCGTTCCAATGTGCCTTCTCTTTGGTGATGACGCTCAGCCATTCATCCCATTCATTCGCTTGGCTCTCAAACCTCAAAGCCAACACCAATACAATTCCACATCTAAACTTCGAAGTCTTTCATCCTGACTGCGACCTGCATCGGAAAACATTGGAGCAAGTGAGAGCGCGCGTGACAAAAAAATCACGCCTACACGACCAACATCTCACCAAAACGATGGTTCCAGCGCCGTTTTGTTCACCTTCCGTCTTCTGAATCAAGTTTGTCTATTTTACATGTCGATTTGAGGGCAACCAATCATCTCGGATTCACGTACACGCGATGGCAAACCTGGACAGATCGATCTCATCCATCGTTCAACACCCCCATTTTGCTTGGGCTGACGCTCCAGTTCTTGATCTCTGGGATCCCATGAAGTATGAAGGTTTGCTTAATCGTCCAGTTGGGAGAGCATGGCGACGCCGCGCGAGACCCAGTGCGCCTCGGGTTTGTTCGTCGGCAAGCGGATGAAGCAGATGAAATTGGTCGAGTGACCCGTCGTCGAGAGTGTCCCGCGTCGCTCGCTGATCATGCAAGAAGACATTCGATTAGGTTAGTTTTCCAATATCTTGCAGACAACCATCCGTTCAAATTCTACCAAATGGAAACGCACCTGGTCTTGTACACTGGGCAGGCGTATGACCGCTGCACGCTCATCTCGCTCTTCTTGACAGGTCGGAACAAGATCACGGGTGCGAACGAGAAGAGCACCTTCGGGTCCGACTCGGCGAGCGAATGCTCATTCTTGCACCACTTTGCGCCTTCGAGGAAGAGTCCTCGCACGTAGACCCCATCCTATCACACACACAAAGAACAGAAGAAAGTCAGTCAGAGGCTAGCTCTCACCAATTCTTGCAAGCATGGCATCACATTCATACCTTTGGTTTTTGTGAATACTCGGTGCGAGGCATGGGCTCGTAGTCAAAGCCCAGCTGATCGATGGGAATCGTGTACCGTCTCGCGAAATTCTGACTCGCACCAGTGAGGAACGCCTGCGTGAAGAAGAAACCCGAGACCCAGTACACTGTCGGCGGCTTATCGAGCAGCCACTTGCTGAAGAAGCTGATGCGCTCGAACAGATCGTTCACATAGCTGCCCAGCGGCTTGAGCGACGGGTACGACTTGGACGCCCACATCGCAGGGATCTTGCCGTAGAACAGCGACTGTGAGACGTTCTCGAGCTCGGACGACATGACCACGAGTCCTTTCAGCGCCTTGCGAAGACTCACGAGGCTCGATCGGATCGTCGAGACGAGGTTGTTGAACCGTACGAGCTCTTGGCAAAGCACTGTGTTCATGGACTCGTCCCACTGCACAGGGTACCGAATCTGCGCGACCTCCATGTCGAAGTTCTCCGGCAAGCGCTGCAGGATATCGTTTGCAACCGACTCGACCATGTCTTCCTGGGACATACTCCCGCCGTCGCTCGAGCCGTCAGAGGATTGTGTGAGCAAAATGTCGACACAGAGCTTCGTCGTCTGGTTCTGATCCTTCGTGATCGTCGCGTTATCGTGCAAACCAAACACACCTGGTGGTGCGACGAGAGGGAGCTCTTCGATGAACTTGAGATACGACTCGTACGATCCGTCTTGAGGCAGCTTGTAGACCCCGTTCTCGTCAAACGAGTAGCTCTCGTCAAACACGTCCATGCAGTAGAACCGAGACAAGATGCACGTGAGCGTGCGCCGATCCTTGTCATCGGTCACTCGTCCACCGTAGTTGCACTCGCCTGTGCAATAGCGAAGCGCACGCAGCGGGATCTCGGCGTTCTCGTCGACAAACATCGCGAGCTGGCGGATGCTGATACTCAGGTCGGACTCGTTGAACTCGTACTGGATGTTCCAGCCAAGCGGTCCAAATTGCCGTCGCTCGCGCACGAGCGCATGGAAGAAGCAGAGCGCAAAGAGAAGCACTCTGAACTCTTTCCCTTTGACCACGGACTCAAGGAATCCTTTCTCGCCGATAGGATCCGACATGTACGAGCCAAGCAAATTTGCGCGTAGTCCTTGTGGCGGCTTATTCGTCATCTTGACCCCATTTTGTAAAACTGCAGCAGGGAACACGTTCGACGGGTATGTTGTGCACCACATGCGGAAGTCGTTGTGGGTGTTCTCTGGCTTGATGTCTTCTGCGATCTTCTCCATCGTAGGCATCCAGCTCGGCGCCAAGTGGCAATTCTGGAGAACCACCCACGTACCCGCCTCCCGGGCTCGAACGATCATGCGTTCCGCGATGGGGCCTTGACCTTGACCGAGCGAGATGGTTTCGGCTTTCTGGCGAAGAGAATCGGCAAATTTGAGCACGGAGCTGATCGGGTCCGAGCCAGGAGACAAGATGAACACGAGCGGCGACGACACATTGCTATCGGAATAACAAAGTGCGAGGTCGAATTGCGGAGGTTTGACGAACTTCTCGCCCATCTCTTCGACGAGGAAGAGCTGCACGCCAACCACAAGCAGATCTGGACGGATGCATCTCAATCCTAACAGTCGCTTGAAAGGACTCACAGTTCCCATTAGTCCCGGAAATGATAAAGTGTGACCCACGGGACTGTCGTACACCGCTTTCCACTTGTCTTCAGACTCGAGGAACTCCTCGATGATACCATGGAACGCTGGCAGAGCACTCAGTCGCGAGAACTCGGCCCACTGCTTGTCGCCGAGCCACAACTTTGCAGGATTCGGTGGTGGCTCGGAAAGTGCAACACCACCAGTGAGCAAGAAGTACCACTCGGCGCTCTCCATTTCGTTCTTGCCCTGCTTGATCGAGATGCAGAGCAGGAACGAGAACATGAGCTTATCCTTCTCGAGCAGCGAACGGCAGATGTTGCGGTACAGCGAGTACGTGAAATGTGAGTCCAAGTTCTTCAGTCGCTGAGCGAGATCTGGCGTCTTGTCACTGTTTTGGATACTCGCAATGAACAAGTTGATGAACCACGAGAGCGAGTACTGGTACACGGGCTCGATGTTCGCGAGCTGGTCGATGCAGAAGAACAGCACTTGGCTCGAGTATGCGACCGGCTGGTACCCTTGACGCACGAGATCGATCTCCAACTCGGTTTTCTCGGCGATGATCTGCTCTTTCTTGATCTCATCAGCGACCTGCTTGCTCTGGTTCATCGTGTTGATTGCACTCTTGTCTTCGAGGATATTGCCTTCAGAGGACGACAGGATGTGCAGGATCTTGTCCTCGATCTCCTTGAGATGTCCCTTGTTGCGCGCATTCTGCACGATCAGTTTGTTCTTCTGCTCCTCAAGATCCGGACGCTCTTGTGCGACGACGATACCCAGAAGCTGGTCCTCGAGACCGCGTGGAGTGATCATAAAGTTGAGCAATGTCACTTTCACCGACACTTCCGGGAGGTAATGCGGATTTCGGAACTTGGTCGTGATGTAGAAGCGGAAGTTCTCCGAGTACTCGACTGTGGAGTCGCCCAAGCGGATGCACGTGATGCCACCCTGTTTGAACGTTTGCTTTAGCAACAGCGGCTCTAAAGAAGGATCGAGCTCTTCGCCGACATTTTCCAGTAGCACTGGTGTGCCAAACTGGATCGAGTTCTCCAATGTCCGCATGTAATCGCCGTCCGTGAGCTTGATTACTGTGAGTTTGTTGTCTTTTTCCATGTTCCGAATCCACTTGTTTGCCTGTCCTTGCGGGTCAATCATCAGCGGCCACCGTCGTGAATTGAACACGATAATACCATTGTCGACAGAGAAGCCATCAGTGGGCAGTCCATCGATGTTCCACTTCCGGATCAGCACAGCGTCACCAAGCGTCCCATTGAGCGACGGGGAGTCGCTGCATGGGATACTCAGCTGTTTGCACCGTCGGACCCAGTCGTTCACGGCTTCCTGGCGATACACAGATGTGAACGGTCCGAGATACGCCACCACTCCAGCCGACATGAGCACATCGCCAGTGAGTCGGCTGTACTGAATGCGAAGATCCTCAGCAAACTCTGTCCAACGGGTCTTCTCTCCACCGAGACTCTCGATCAGCGTAGACGCGCGCACCAGCTTCTTGCCCGTGAGATCCACTTGGTACTCTAGGTTCTGCTTCTGCTTGGTCGCGGCGTCAAACTGGCGCTGAAGATCTGCTAAGCCGTCTTCGACTTCTTTTAGCTGGCCGAGCTTCTCGTTGAGTTGCTTGAGCGTTTCTTCGAGCAAGATCTCAGCTTCCTTCAGAGCTTCACGCTTTGGAGCGACCACTTTCGAGACATTGTCGTAAAGCGCCATCGCGTGCACCCATTTACACAAACCTGCGGCAGCCTTGGACGCTTTTTCCGCTTTCTCAGGGCTAAAGTTTTCGTCCGAGATGTACTTGGAGACAACGACTTTCATGATCTTTGGGTCGAGGTTATCTTTGTCGAACTTCTTTAGAGTCGTGATGAACCCAGCGTCGCTGAGCATTTTCTGGGACGGACCCCAGTAGTCCATGATTCGCTTCGATGGATCTTGCGGGTCAGGAATACGCGCTGGTTTGATTCCAAGCATCTGGCACACGCCTTCACACACGAGCTTCACACCCGCGGGCGGGTTTGCCATCGATTTCACTTCATTGATCTCCGAGGGTTTGATGGTATCCAGTGCCTTCAGTGCTTCCTCTAAAGCCGGGATCGCCTCCGCCAAATCTGCTTCGACGCTCGCTTTCTGCTGCTCGCACTGCGCTTTTGACGCATCCGCCACAGTGACATCCGCTTGCACTTCGCTCCGCTTCACCTCGACTGCAGGGAGCTTGGACTGGATCTCGGTCATGAGAATGTCCGTGTCTTTCTTCGACTGATCGAGCACAGGTTGCAAATCCTCGAGCTCTTTGCGCATCACAGACACATTGCTCTCGGCGAATTGGATCTTCTCAAGACCGACAACGTATCGATTCCGAGCAGCTTGCACGGACTCGCGACATCTTGCAAGGAAGCTCTTGAACGCGACAATGAGCTCTAAATACGAGGTTGGCGTGACGTAGTTCTGTCGTCGTAGCTGCTTTAGAAACCGCTCCGAGTGGTCCATGACACTCACGTGGAAGTACTGACACGTATCAACGATCGCTTTTCGCACGTCCGCGCTATCCATTTCGACGTCCGACAAAAACTTCTCGGCGACAGCGATGAGCGCATCTGAGGGCCACGCAGTGAACCAGTCGATCGTACAACAGTTGATGAGCGAAGAGAACTTGCGCAGCCTGTCACGAAACGCATCGCCAATCGGAGAACATGCGAGCACGATGTGCAAGTTGCTGCGCACGCGCTGCAGAAAGAAAGTGTAGAGTTGCGTCTGGTTCATGTTGTCGCCCACGGTTTTGCCGAACTTCTCCTTCACGTGAGGACGCACTGCTTCACAGATACCAACGCGCTCATCGTACGGAAACAGGTTTGGGATCTCGCTAGAGTTGAGCATGTTGTTGATATCTTCGACGAAGCCGTCGTACTTGATCTGCGTGTCGCTGAACAAGAACACGAGCGGGCGAGCACCAGTTCCTGCGAGCCGCAGCACGTCTTTCATGTCTTCTCGCCATTCGTTCATCGTGTAGTTCTTGGAGATCTCAATCTGCTTGATCTCATAGTCGACAATGAAAGTCGACAGCCGCGTCAAACTCTGTCGACCGCTGCCACCGACTCCAACAAGCAGCGCATTGCCTCCAGGCATGTTCAGTACGCGCACAATGCGGGACAAGTGCTCGATCGCGAACAGGAACATCACCAGATTCATCGGTTTGCGACTGATACCGTTGTATTCTGTCAAATATCCGTCCAAGCACTGAATCAAGTTGGTGATGCCGTCGAAGTCGCCTTCGAGTCGCACGTCGATCTCTTTGTACAGTCGAGGGCTCGCGTCAGGATCTAGGTAGTCGCCAAAGAACAGGTTGCGCATGTCGGACGCAGTGACTGGCCCGTCTCGCCCGCGCTTCAGCGCAGCAAATACTTTGTCAAAGTTGGTCGCAAAGTGCTTGATTGTGATTTTCTTCTGCATGTCGTTGAACCACTCGCGGTCTTCGTCGTCCACGAGGCGATCGCCGATCACTCGCAGCGATTCATGCACCCAAAGCTTCACGAGCGAGTTTGCATTGAACTGGTCGCTCGGCACGATTAGCATGATCCCCTGTACGATACGCGAAAAGTCTCGCAGGTTGAACGTGTAGTGAGACTTCTTTGGCGTCGGAAGCAGCGTCTTCATCGCCAACTGGTAGAGTTCGAGCGTCACAGACACCACGGCCTCTGAGAGCCGCTTCACTTCCGGTAAAAAGTTGTTGCTGCCAAAGTACCAGTTCAGAATCGTCGTGAAAATGCGCGTGAGCGTCAGGTCATCGAACTCGGAGAAGCAGAGCAGATTGAAGTGACGCAGCAATCTCGGTGTGACGTTGTTGCGACCGCCACCTGGCGGTCCCATCGCCGCGAGAACGATCGTGTCGACGATCTTGCGCCACGCCATTTCTTTCAGATCGTAGTAGCCGTCATTATCGATGAGCTGTCGAACCAACTCAATGGGCGGCTGAGCTCCGTAGGTCTCCACTAGCGGCATGTTGAGATCGTCGACAAAGATGATCGCATCTTTGCCCATGGGCGGACCGTAGACACCTTTGCGACGCTTGTCGAGTTTGCCATCGATGATGTTTTGCGTCATGTTCGCCGACGTTTTTGCTGAAAACGAGAGCATGATGACGGAATACTTGTCCTGTGGCAGCACCTCGTTCAAGATCGATGACATATAGCACGATTTGCCCGTTCCTGTCGGTCCGCACACTAGTACCTTGCGCTTGTTCGTCACCAGCAACTGAACCAAGTACTCCAGTTGAGCAGTGAAGATTGTGGGCACAACAATCTGGTTAAACGGCGTGTTTGGCTGAATCACGTACTCCTTGAGCATTTCTTCCCACTTGAACCATTTGCCTTCCTCGATGTTGAAGTAGTAATCGTGCAGGTTGCCCTTCACTGGCACTGGCAACGTGAAGGTACGTGTTCTTGCCGTCTTCGAACGCTGGCTTAGTCCACTTGCGCACTTGGAGCGCGCGACTCACAACCACGAACTTGGACTCGAGAGCTTGAATGTTCTCCATAATCGCACGGAGAAAGTCGCAGAATCGCGTCCTCCCCTCTGAGTTCACACTCTCTCCGATCGACCATGTCAGCGAGAAGAGGAAAGAAGCCTCGATACACATCTTCTTCTTGGACCCGGGTTCTCTTGGCAGTTTACACATCTGCGCTTCAAAGATGTGAATCAAGCTCAACACGAGGTTGGTGTCCACTGTTGGTGACAGCTCCACGAGTTCTTTGCGCACGAATGCGATGCACGGCTCGACGAGCCAAGAGAACAGAAAGTAGATCAACGTGCGCTGCTCGCTGTTGATCTCAATTGGTCCTGGAGGCGAAGCCGGATCGTCCTCGATGACCGTAATAGAATCAAGCCACGAATCCAACACTGGAAGCCAGCCAAGTTGCTCGGGCTCCATGTAAATCATCCCACAGCGAGATACAGTTGCTGGCGAAGCCACGAGCAAGTCCATCGGCTCGAATATCATGCTCATCACAGGACTCATCGCGATGATCTCGCCGCTCATGAGACACAGCTTGCGGTTATCATCGAGCACAGTGTTCATGTTCTCGATCCAGACTGCGTCGACAGGGCCGTCAAACATGAGCCATTTGCGATCCGGGGACGGGTTGTTCGCCAAGTTGCGGTAGTTAATTGCCAGGACGCCATCGTTCCACTCGTGCGAGACCGCGTCGAACTGACCGTAGAGCTGCCCCATTGTGACGGACTTCGGGTTGATAACTGCGACCTGGACTTCCGTGTACCTCGGGTCATTCGGAAATAGTTCATGCAAATTAGCGAGCACATCCGCAAGAACTCGCCACGAGCTGGTCTTTCCTGAGAAGGGCATACCCACCACCATGAAACCATGGCGCACGATCATCATCTCGTAGATCTGGATAACCTTCTCGATAAAGTTTGGCACGGGTTGCAGGTTCATGCGCTTGCAGACAGCATTGATCGAGTTGAGCATATCAGTTCGGTCAGGAGGGTCAATCGTCACGCCAGGGAAAAGATCCGACACGATGCCATTGAACAGCGGCACGTCGGGCGACAAGAACTTTGGCAAGTTCACATCAATGATCGAACGCAGCACGAGCGTTCCTTCTTGCAAGTGACCTTCAGCGCGCTTCAAGTTACCAGCAGCTCTCAGCACAGCCATGACTGCGCGCATTCCGTAATCGTAGTGCGATTGCGACGACAACTGCTCTGAGCAAAGCGTGTACGTGGTCGTGATCTTCTTGGAGAGTGCGCTTGCGTCCATGTAGCCATACGAGTAGAGCATGATCTCAGCAATCATGGCATAGTCTGGCACCATCATCGCCACTGTCCGGAAGAGCACTTTGAGGTTATCGGGAAGCTCCGCTCGTCCTGCATACCCAGGGTTCATCGTAATGAATGGACAACACGTCGGATTCAGTCTCAAGTCGGTGCCTTCGAACACGAAATTCGCCACTTTCTGAGCTTTCGCGAGCTGGATGCATAGAATTTGCTGCGCGATCACAGCGAGCACTTCCAGCTGAATGCGGTTGAACTCGTCGAAGCACGCCCACGCCCCAGAACTCGCAAGTCCTTTGAAGAACTTGCCCATTGCAAGGTAGTCGAGTCCGTCCGAGCAGTTTGTCACCACGCACTGAATCGCAATCGCCTTTGCTAGATCCTTCGTCGTCTCAGTTTTTCCCGTTCCAGCCGGTCCCTCTGGTGCTCCACCAAGATTCAAGTGGATCGCACCCATGAGCGTTCGATAACAGCGATCTGTGAGCGGTGTAATCACCAGTCGCATGCTGTTGCCGAGGTACTCAAACGCGTAGAGCGCGAGTGTATTGATCATCCGGCACTCTAGCGTGTGCGGCTTGCCTGTTTTTGCAGACACGCTGCCTTGTATCCAGTAGTACCGCAGCTGTGCGAGCCAATCAAAATCGAGTTTGTCTGAGATCTTGAGCTCGACAAGCTCTGCGATTGTGTCGCGATTGTGCACGTCCATGACGACAAGAGCGCCGAGCGTGATGCGAATCAGCTTTGGCAGCTCTCCACGCACGAGTTCAACCGTTCGCAGCAGCTCCGATCGCAGCATCTGCAGATGATCACTCAGCGCTTGCGGCCCCTTTTCGCTGCTCAGCGCTTTCTCGGTCTGCTGGGTCCACATTGTCTGGTTCACGGCAAGCACGACTTGACCCGGCCATTGCTGCACCCACATAAGTCGATCTTTCGTTGGGTAGTCCACAATTGACTCGTCCAAGTGGTACGCGACACTCTTTCGCATCGCAGTCTCAACCTCTTCGAGCCACACTTCGACATTTCCACCCGAGTTGTTTGGGTTGATGAGGTTCTGCTCGATTTTCTCGTATGGAAACGGCACTTTTTCGTTCTCAGGACTCAACATTGCCGTGATATCGAGGTTTTCCTGGAATTCGAGCTGAGAGATGCCGTCGAAAGCTTTCTTCAGATGAGGCTGCACACGCAATGGATCTTTCGTCTCGGCGAGGATCTCGAGCAGTTCGTCGTTCGACAAGAAGAAGAAACGAGGGAAGTAGAGTCGCTTGGTCTCCAAGTAGTCGTTAAGGCCTTTCTGAATCGTCTCGAGATCCTGGTTTGACTGCTGCAGACTCAGGAGTAGATCGTCTCGCTCTGCAACTTTGAGGACCGCTGGGTTTGCCACTGTCTCCTGCATGTTGCGTCTCCAGTTTGCGTCGACTTTCCGGAAGAGAGCCCCCTCTGTCGGCATTTGCCGCATGATATCGTCCGAGCTGAAGATTGGCTCGAGATACAACCACGTGGCTTGCACTTTGATCCAGTTGTCCATGATGTCTTGGATGCTGGTGAGCATTTTCTCCCACTTGGTGATGCGCTCAAAGTACGGTTTGTTGTACCGACTTCCGCGCATCGACTGGGTCTTCACAATCTGGTCGTCGATGATCATCTGGATCTCATCCGTTCCGCACAAGATCGACGTACCAGTTGATCGGTACTCCTTGGTACCGAACTTGACACCTTGCCACTCCACTTCCATTTTGTCGAGCGCTTTCTCGAGTGAGTACTCTTTCGACGCGCTCACACAGGTTTCTTCGATTGTAGGCGTGAAGCGATGCAGCCCTAGGTTGATCATCTGGTTGATGTTAGATCCTTCATGGACTTGCACTTCAATACCCGTAATCTTCTCGATGTCCTCCCAATGGCGCTGATGAATACCAGGAGTGCAGAGCAGTGCCATCAGCGGCACGTAACTGTCGAGCATCTCGTCGAGCGTTTTCTTGATCTCTTGCGCCATCGTGATCGCCACAGCATACATGTCCATGTTCTTTTCGCATTCCTTGATGATCTTCACGATTGTGCGTCGGAACTGATCACAGTCGCGCTCGGTTTCTTCAGCATTCACAGATGCAAGAGGAGCTTCGCGACTGAACGTCACTTTCTCCATCGCTTGCGCGATCGTGGTCCATAATCGCTCAATCGGACCAAGCATGTCGTACAGCTCGGTCAGCATCGTCTGGTTGTTGGTGACATTCATGCCGAGCATGGTTTCTTGCTCCTTGATCGCTTCCGTCTCGGTTTCTGCGTCTTCGAGAGACTTCCTCGCAGCTTCAATGCGCTTGAGAATGCTTCCAGAGTCAGCGAGGTTCGCGTAGTCCCGCATTTTCTCAATGCGTCGCTGCAGCGAGGAGCACTGGCTCATCAGTTGCTCCTGGCGTCCCTCAATGATCAGCTCGAGTTCGTGCTGACGCTTTGTCTGTAGCTCCATGCTCTTCCTCTGGAACCCCTTGACATTCTCGGGCCATCGGAATGTGTTGAAGAACAGTTGCACCTCCTCGCGCGACATTTGGAAATCGTGCTCCTTGAGGAAATGGATGCAGCTGCAGACGTCTTCGTAGAGCTTTGTGTTGAGCGAATTAATCAACTGGATGCTCGAGAGGTAGAACGCGTCGAGAGCCTTGAGTTCAAACGAGTCGAGGGGTTCAGCAGTTAGCTTTGCGACGATTTGCTCGTACTCTACGATCATCGCGCTCATCTGCTTCGTGTTGTCTGCTGACACTTTAGCGAGAATCTTTGTTGCGTACGCCTTGATCTTTGTGATCAACTTGACTTTGACGTCGGCGCACGAAACCGCAAAAAGTTTGAAATTGTACTTGTCGCTGATGAACACCGCCACTCGCTCTTCGACGCTCTTGAGATCGCTCAGTTCACTTTTAAATACTTCAAGAACCTCATAGCAGGAAAGTCCCACGGGAGCAGAGCCGGCAAGGAAAGTAGATGTAGAGGTACTCGCGGTATCTTGACAATTCGTCTCCAACAACGACTTGATCTTCGCGTCGTACTCGCCGTTGATGAGATACGCGAATGGCTGGAAAAGTGTAAGCACCTCGGTCGGTTCCTGCATGTGCTCTGCTAGAACCTCCGAGAGTATTTTCTTTGCGCTTTTCACGAAATTGTCACCAAGCATCATGGTGCTCGGTCCCAGCGATGCGGAGCTCCGAAACTTTACGGGGATCTTGGTCTGGGAGTCGATGCGAGGAAAACCGTGTGATGCTTCGACAATGAGGTTGATGCAGCTTGTGATCTTCTCTCGCAAGGAAATCGGAGATGGATCGATGGAGAACACTTCTAGTCCCCCCCGCAAGTGCGCCGCCGCCACCATTATCACCCAGCAAAAGACAATCAACAGATAGCAGCAAGGCAGCCTCACCATGGAAGTTCGAATTTGAGAAGCGCTGGAAGAAGCGCACGAACTCATCGATGGATTTCTCGACCGTCTCGCGCAGATTGCGAGCCATAAGAACAGACGCAGCGTTCAGCACTCCGATGAAGCTTCGATACCGGTTCAGGTCGGGATCGCCATTGAGGAAACCCAAATCGCTGGACAGAGAGTGACTCATCGTGCCATTCTGCTGCGAATCATGCGCGAGTCCTTCAAACTCAAGTCTCCCTTGCAAGAGTTGCTGCCCGGGGTCATTGGCCTTTTGCTTCTTTGGGGAGGTTCGACTGGGAGAGTTTTTGCTGGGGGAGCCTTGTATGACACTACTGCCTAACACACGCGATGACGTCGAAGTTCCTAAGTTGAGGTGGCCAGCACATTCGTCCACGCGCTTCGCAGCGGCTGCAATCCAACAGGTCTTCAGACAATCCTTCGCGACCTCGGCGCGTCTCGAAACCGCGTCTACGAAATGGTTTACTGTTCGAGGTAGCGCTGCCTTGAAACTGGGGCTCGCGAGATCGATGAACAGGATCTTCGCAAAGGTGACGTGGAGCGCATCGTTTCCACTCGGATAAATGTCCCATTCAGACGGCGGAGCTTCCAGGAGCCATTGCTCCTGGAGCGCAAAAGTCACCGGGGTGATCGCGAACAGCTTTTGTTCCGTGAGCTCTCTCGCTAGCCGAATCCGATTGTCATCAATGCCTGTGAGCCGCAGCACTCTCCAATCATTCGACCGATAGAACTCATCGATCCACCATTTCTGCTCGGCCCGCAAGAACGGCGGATAGATGTTCATGCGCAGACACGTGTTGTCGTCCAAGATGTCGTACGAGAGCATCGTGCGTCCCACGGTCTCGTAGTAATCCGTGTACACTTCCTGGAAAATCTCAGCGATCATCGTCTCGCAGCAGTCGTCGAAAGCCTGCATCCCGTGTCGATCGAGTCCGAATGACGGTGGGATCTGCAGTTTCCGCAGAATTCGGTGCGGTCGCTCGGACCCCATGGGAAGCGCTCTCGCCTTTGAGATATACGCGTCCACTTGTCGCCAGTACGCCTCCATGGTAGTGATGTACCTCTTCTTCTCCCGCTCGAACGTACGCGGTGACGCCTCCAGTGGATCAAGCAGCAGCGTGGCATGCTGCGATGGCGGGATTGCTCGCGCCGGTGCTGCTGCTCCTGAATGGTAATTTCCAGTTTTTGATGATGCCGATGATAACGCCACGCCGCCTTCCATATCGAACGCAAATTGACTCCTCACTGATGATGACTTCTGCTGCTGCTGTTGTTTGGTGAGCAGTGGTTTAGTCGGCGATGGGGTTCGAAACACCGCTGGACTGCTCTCAACGTGGCGCGCAAACGTCCTCGAGCCATCGACAAACACGCTCAGCTCCGGTTGCAGCTGCTTGACTGGCGACGTATCATTCAAGTTTGCGGAGCTTTCCCATTGCGTTGCTGACGCTATCGTTCCTAGCGTGTGTTGAGCTCGAAGGGTAGCATTGGTCTCTCCACTTGCGCGCTCCAGTGCTGGGCACACTGCGATGCCTTTGCTCGATGGAGAACGCAGCGGAGAGCTCGCGAGGTTCGCTGGCGCGTGAATCGTGTTCCTCGTGAAGCTCGAGATCTCCTCGATCGTCAGCGCATGTGCACTCGGCGTGTAGTACGCGCCAATACGATCGCTCAGCTTGTAGTAGCCCCGATCTTCGACGATGCTGCTCACAGCCGATGCGCTGCTGTCGCTTCCGGTGCCACTGATACTCCTTGCAGAGTGAAGCTTCCTCTGCTTGCGCGGAGGCTCTCCATACTGCCGCGGCCCCGTGAGCCCACCGAAGGGTCCCATCATCGCCAGCATGTCGTTCTGCGCGTCCAGCAGGTACTCATTAGACGCCTGCGTCGCGCGCGGGGTGGTCTGAAGCGCGGAGTCACCTGTCCTGCCACCGCCACTGTAGTCTTGCACGTCGCAGTTGCGCGTGTTGATCGCGGACTGGAGCATCTTGAGCCGTGCGATGCGCACAGGGCTCTTCTTGGGCGAGCGCGCGGTGGACTTGCGGAGATCGTACGGGTCGTCCGGCGTACCGCCGCCGCCACCACTGCCGGCATCCTTCATCATCGCCTTCAACTGCTGCTGCTATTGGCGTGATATACAGAGCTGTTGGGGTGACGCGGTAATGAGGAGGGCGTGGGTGCGGAATCGCCGCGTCGTTTCGCCTTCTTTCCATTGAACAGTTTGTTGTGAGCAAATGGGTTGGCAGTGACGTTCGATCGAAGCTGAACCTTTTCTTAGTGACCTAAGTAGTGACAATATTATCCTTGTTTGGTTCAAACTGTATCAAATCATCGCTTGAAAACCTTAACTTAGTGACATCGATCCTGAAAGGGTGCGAATGAAAGTTGATCTTGTGATCCAAGTCAAGATGAGTGAGTGGGTACTCGATGGAATGCGAGATCGAACCATGTGAATGTTCGCCTTGTACGTGTTTGTGTGTGTGTGTGAATGAAGATCAACTCACGCATGTGGTAGCAGGTGATCACGGCCATCTCAGTCCACACGTCTTCATGCAGTTGCTACTATCGTCCCAAGCTTGAGAGAGAGCGAGAGACGCGTCCTTCTTTCCTTTCCTAGTCAGTAGGCACCTTTTCACGCTACCACTCAGTAGTTTCTCTTTTCCCGTCACCACGACGACCGCAATATTGCCAGCTCAATCCCCCATTGAGGTGCGCTTGCTTGTGAAACACTGATCAGCTCGGCTGTATTTATCAAATCCGCAGGTGCGCTGGCTGACGCATCATGGTGCAAACGGACATGCGCGCCGAACCCAAGGACGACGGCAACGACAACCAGAGCGAGACCGACTTTGAGGAGCGCCAGGAGATCTTCCAGCGCTCGGACGAGGAGATCGCGCTCGCGGCGCGCCAGTTCACGGTCGCAGGCGTCGTGAGCACCAAGCAGCGCCGGCTGGAGGACGATACGGTCGCGCCGGCGAGCCTGCCGTCGTACGCGTCCAACTGCACCAAGGAGTTGCTCTGTCTCGAGTACGTTGCGGGTTTCCAGAAGCAGTTTGAGCACATGTTTGGCGCCAAGCGCCGACCACTGTACCTGTCCCCGCCCAATGAAAAGGGGACGCCAAAGTTCGTCTGCACCACGATTCGACCGACGCTGCTCCCGTTCCGCGACCTCTACGACCACCAGTCGCTCGCGCGCTTCCTCGCCGGTGTGATCGAGTACGAGCCGCTCGCAGACCCCATCGCCCCACCGCGCTGTCTACCGTCGCCGTCGTTTACGTTGAAATGGCGAGCGGGCGACAGCTTTGACTTTGCAGTGCTGCTCGTGTCGTTCCTCATCGGCGCGGGCTATGACGCGTACGTGGTGCACGGTGTTGCGCCGCGCTGGATCTGCCTGCTGGACCAGAGCAAGACCTCGCTGCCTGTGCCGCTTTCCATCGAGGAGCCAACCAAGAACAAACAGGCAAAAGAGACGCGTGAGTCGCAAGCTGGAGCTACTGATAACCCGAGCAGTGCAGCGGACAGCAAGGCGACCAGAGCATCTTCATCGACAGCAGGTTCGGAAGGCAAGCTCCTCGCGAGTCGGTCCACGTTCACGAGCAAGTACTTGGAGATGCAGAAGCAGAAGCAGCAGCAGCAAGACAACAACAACGAACATAAGCAGCAGCGGCAAAAGCACCAGCTGGACGTGCTCTACGACGACGATGATGAAGACGACGACCCGCTCGAGGGCAAGCGCGTGCACGCGTGGGTGCTCGTGCGCGCGGGCAAGCGAGACGTCACAGACCATTTTTTCATCGAGCCGAGCACGGGGCGAGTGTATTCGTTGCGCGAGCCGCCCTATCTGGTCGTCGAAAGCGTCTGGAATCACGAGAACTACTGGGTCAACATGCAAACAAGCCAGCCTGTGTACACGACGCTCTTTGACTTGACGAACCCGACCGACTGGGAGTACGTGTTCCTCTCGGCGTCCGAGCGCAAGAACGCCAAGGGCGACGGCAGCGACGACGTGAAAGGCGGCATCGACCTCGGCGACGACCTCAAGTCGCTGCACTCGGTCAGCTCTTCAGCTGGTAGTGGTGTTGGCTCGTCCAGTGCGACTGCAGATGGCGATAACCAGCGCGACGGTGACGACGATGAAGAGCTAATCCTGGACGTGCCACCCTCCTGGGTCGCCAAGCTCCACATCGACCGCGCGACGTACAAGAAGCGGTTCGTGACCGACGCGCAGCGCGTGGCACTCTACCGGCGCGCGAAAGTGGAAGAGTTTGCTGAGAACAGCCACGACCAGGGGCTCGTCACCCGCGTGACGCTCTACCGCGACAACGCGTGCACTCTGCCGATTGAGATCCGCGAGTTTTTCAAGAACCGCAAGGACAAACTCGAGTCACGCAAGCGATTCCCGCTCGAGAATATGTTTGAAGAGCATTTCGCATCCGGACGGGTCCCCGAGGCGCTCAAGGCGCGCATCGAGTGGATCGGATACCGCCGCGAGTTCCATTTCTACACGAGCGCTCGCATGGACGGGCTCATGAAGCGCGAAGAGTTCATCCAGAAGCGCACGATGGAGCATTTCGAAGGTCGCGACGATTTCCTCATCTTCCGGTCGGTCACGCTCACGACCGAGAAGGACGAAGTGGACTCGAAGAACCCGTACGTGCTCCCCGGTGGTCCTACGGGCGAGCTCTCGATCAAGAAGATGAAGGAAAAGTTCGCGCGCAACCCGTCGCTTCCAGCCGACGACAACGCGCGCAAGAAAACGTACAACGTGCAGGAAGGCAGCATCCGCGTCAACTTCCACTACGCGACGGGGAAGATCACGGCCGGTTCGCGCGTGTACTTCAAGGCGCTCAACACGCCCGTGGAAGTGGTGATGGCGGACCCGAACGCCGCCAAGCCCAAGCTCTCGATCCTCGACGACGAGCTCCGCGCGTCGCTGCAGATGGAGAAAGACTGCTACAATGCTGTACGCCACGCGGAGATCGAGACGCAGGACATCCTCAAGATCCGCAAGCGCGAGGAGATGGCGATCGTGCTGGAGACCAGTTTCTTCGATCCGAGCGAGGACGAAGCCAAGGCGAGCAAGAAGGACGACGCGAAGGACAACGGCAAGGATGTAAGTCACTCACTATTGGTCCACGCTTGCAAGCTTTGTGCGTTGTTCTTCGCCAATTGCCATCCGTTCTGATCTGTTTCTCTTGTGCTCTCCATAGACAAAGAACGAGATTGACTACCTCACGCCGTTCCTGCAGAGTATCCACGCCAGCAAGGACCTCGCCAAGGAAGACGCGCAGACCGTGCGCGAGATGTGTCTGCGCAACCTGAAGGAGCGGCTGCTCGAGCGCGCCAACATCATCCAAGCGAGGCTCGACAAGGAGAACAATCTGCTCGCGAAGCGCCAGGCGGCGTTCCAGCGCAGTCAGCGCGAGCATGACCAGGGCACGGACGAGGAGTTCGAGCGCTTCTGCAGCGAGACGATGTTCCGCATCCAGATCTTGGAGCAGCGCCTCGCGAGCTACGAGGAGACCGCGCTGCAGAAGTACGCCGAGATGGACCAGCGCCTACACAACGATCCGCGGCTCCAAGTGCTGCACAGGTAGAAAGAGACCTTGATCTTTGCTTGGTGGGCTCTTCATGCCGTAGTGGTGCTGGTGTCTCGACTTGAATGAGTGAGGGAATGATGAACGGCGCGACTACAACAAACAGCAGAGACAGACGAACAGACAGTCTTGTGATACTAACCTCCAGTGAAGCCATCTTTTATTCGCTCTTTACGGACATTCTTGTAGCTTCTCCTCGTCGCCCGGGAAGGCTATAAACTAAAGGATACCTACATCGCCCTCCCCTGCGGATCGTGAAGAACAAACAGGAAAAAGAGCCGCGCCGAGCGAACGACAAAAGGTTGGGATCGTCGGTGTTCTTCATTTCTCAACGAGGTGTTGGCGTCCAAACCACACAGATGCAGACGCACGCGCTCATGTCGACATACTCGAAACAAACAGTCGTGGCCGTCCTGTGCCTTCTTGTCAGCCTCCACGTACTAATAAGCAGGCGACGCGCTTAGTAGTCGGCACCTCCGCCGAACATGTCCATGCCAGCGCCAAGGTCGGCTTCCTCCTCCTCTTCCTTCTCCTCAACTGGGGCGGCAGCGGCGGCACCACCAGTGGCGGCGGCAGGGGCCGAGCCACCTGTAGCAGCAGAGTCGCAATTCATGAACAGGCAAAACGTTAGTGGCTCGTTCGTGCATGCGCACATAGTGGTAGCTATTCGCGGCTTGGCTTGGTGGTGTGGTGTGGTGCAATACGGCCAGCAGCTCCATTCTGCACTCTTCAACCTGTCTGGCATTCGCCGTCACCACACCACAACCGCTCGCTGCACAGGAATGAATAGAGACGTACCGGCAGATGGACCGGCGAGGAATTTGTCGATCTTGAGACCACGGCCGATGAGGTCAGCGAAGAGCTGTGGCACGTAGGCGGCGACGTCGTTGCCCGAGGCGCTGATGGCGGCCGAGATGTTCTCGGCGGTCACTTCAGCCTTGGCATCGAAGATGGCGAGGATGGCGAGCGAGGTGACAAGCTCTTCCTTCTGGGTAGCGGACAGGTCGGCGAAAGACATGGTTTCAAACTGGATGGAATAGACACTGAATCGATTTAAGCTGCAACACTCGACGGCGGGCAACGGAACTCAGCTTTGAGAAGCGCTTGACGGCGGCGCGCTGCGGCAAACACACTCGACCCACTCAACATCAGCGTCCAATGACTGGTGGAGAACCATCACACGTAACGGGTTACGCAGCGGTACACTTCACTCTGCGTAACCTTTCGTAGCCGCTCGATTTTGGAGCGAGTTTGCGATGGCATTGGCTGAAATGATCACAATGCGCTTCGATTGGGCAAAAAAGTTGACTGTATTAGCACTAAAACATCCAGCTTTAATAAATCAACGACTAAAAATGCAGTAGTTTAAGCCTTTGCTTTCACCCAATCACCCAAATGTTAAGAACTCCATCTTGTTTGTTCAAAGCAAACATCGGTTACGAGCAAACAATGTCTATCACTGCACCGAGTCCACCCTCCTAGATACGAAATATTGACTCTAATGAGCACAGATGAAAAGGTGTTATCAGTGCAACAGCAAACAACAGGGGCGACCAGTCGGGGCGAGAATATCAAGCAAGCGAGTGAGTGAGTGACGCTTGCAGTAGTAAGATCAGATCCCCTCTGCACGCGCGTCGTTCGTCCGTCCGCGTTCGGACTCTCCGCGCATGCACACTCTGTCGCATCGCATCAGTGGCAAGAGCGTCGCGCCAGCCGAGTCTCCTCCTCTCTCTACAGTGGACGAGTCTCTCAGAGGTGCGTTGGGATCAGACTGCTGGGTACATTACATTTTGCTTTCCCCCTCACGTTCAAATCAGTTTGTTGACCACGTAATACTTCGGCTCGCTCTGTAGATATGAGGCCTGCGACAGCAGGCGCGCCGCAAAGCGTGAGCGGCAGTGACTCAACGGAACGAGACACAGTACTCGCCGCGAGCGACAGAAGTGGTGGTGATACCGTAGCGAGTATTACCGAAGAAGACAAAGGAGCCACTGTGATCACGTCACCAACGACGCTTGGGGCAATGTCAAGCGGCGGCGGTGGCGCGAGTTCGCCTGAAGCAGCAGCGGGTGTCACCGCGAGGTACTCGATCGACCTGCTGCAGTCGTTTCCCGAGGTGTGCCAGAAGGCGAAGAGCGGCGTACAGACCTGCCATGTGGTAGCAGCGTTTGTGCAGGAGCGCGCGAATATGGAGACCGCGTACTCGAAAGCTCTGCTCAAAGTCGCGCAGTAAGTGACGTTGCGTTACGTTGAGTGTGTGTGTGTGTGCTGTGTTGGGTAAATGCGCACGTGATCCTAATTTGTATCGATTATGCACTCAGGAACGCAAAGGCGGAGGATTGGGCCCCGCAGCTCTCTCGATCGTGGTTGGTCGTCCAGGAGACGCTCGAGAAAGCAGCGGCCGAGCGCGCGGTCTTTGCCTCCAAGATGCAGTCGTCGATGGTTTCGGCTGTCAAGGCGTTCGCGTCCCAGCAGGAGATCCAAGTTCAGCGGCTAATTGCAGGTTTGTCCTCCATTAAAGACTTGACCACAACGTATTGATGCGCTAAAACTGACATCTGAGTTTGTGATTTTTGCACAGAGGGCACAAAAATGCGGAATGCACAGCAGCAGATGATCGCGGCGCTGCACAAGGCGAAGGACAAATACGATCGCAAGTGCACTGACGCCGCCGAGGTGACGTCGAACCTCCGCGTCAAAGCCGACTCGTTTGACAACGCATCGTCGGCCACATCAGCCCCACCACCTTCGTCATCATCTTTTTCGTTCGAGAGCAGTGGTGACGACAACACGCGAGAGCTCGCTGAGAAGCTCACGGCGGGTGCTGAGAAGCTCACTGCTGGCGCTGGGCAGCTGCTGACAAAGATGTGGGACTCGACGTCGTCATTCGGCAAGAGCTCGATTGAACGCCAGCGGAGCAAGGTCGACAGCTGCCTCGAAGACGTGATCTCTGCTGAGAAGCACTATATCCAGACAGTGGATTTCATGAACGCACAGCGACTGATCTATGAGCGCGAGATCAAGGAGAACCTGCACGCGTTTCAGCTCACGGAAGAACAGCGCATTGAGTACCTCAAGGACTTGCTTCTTCGCCAGCAGGAAGGGTTCATGAAGTCCTACCAGCACTCCATCGATCTTGTGGAGAACTTGAGGGAAAGCGTCTACTCGATCGACGAAATCGGTAAGTGCTATGTAGAGTGTGAATTTGATGGCGGATATTGTGGGTGTATTTTAAAGTGCATTGCTCATCCTCAATATGATCGTGGTGCTTTTATTGTCTTGCAGCTGACATTGAAGATGCGTTCAAGAAGCTCGTGGGGATGGAAGGAAGCGACACCAACGAATTCGACGTCACGAACAATACGTTCTTCAAGCGGATGGTCCACATTCAGTCCCTGTCAGACCAAGGAAACCTCATGGTGAAAGTCGTGTCAAGTACGTTTACGGATCTGATTGCAGCAGAGGATGGTGTCGTGCAATCTCTGCAGAGACAACTTCGGATCTATGAAAATGGTCCTCCCAGCGGTAGCTCCGATCTGTTTGGCAGCTCGACATCGTCTCAGCAGCCAGGATCATCGTACTTGGCAGATGAAGGCACGTCGATGAAAGCAGGATGGCAAGTTGCGAGAGATCAAGCGCAGCTTTTGATGAATGTCCATCAGGTAAGACCAAGTTCTGTTGGTGGTCGAGTCTATTCAGGTTCTAGATTCTCACAAAACTTTCTCAATGGTGTGTGCAGGAATTTCGATCTCTGTTATCTGAGCCAGTGGCGTTGAGCCTGTCGACTATGAAGCAGCAATACGAGAACGCTCGCAACGCGACGCAAGAGAACTTTGCAAAGTCACACGCTTCGCTATCCAGCGAATGTTATGGACACTCCAAGTTGCAGCAGAAGCTCGAGGCCAAGGCTCGAGATTTTATCGTCGTGTTTTCTTCCGTACACGATAGCACGGGGAGCATTGGTTTCAATCAGACATCGATGAGTGCGGACCAGGTTGCGGCCCTACTTCAGCAGTGCAGCGGCTCGATCAACGACCGTCGAGTCGAGTCGAAGCTGCGTCATTTATCGGAAGAGATGCGCGAGATCCAGCATCGTGTTGCAGAGAGTGAGGTGAATCTGAAGCAGAAGTTCAACACCTACATCCAGGTTTGTACATCTTTCATTTTTGCTGCTGGTACTTTGTGATTGTTGCCAGCATCTCACTCTGTGATGATTTCTATTGCTCATGTGCTAGGACGTAGAGGTGTTTGTGTCTGTGTACATGAAGAACGAGAAGTACCGCCTCCAAATCAAGAAGAGCTCGATGTTGGCGTTCGTTAAAGCCTACGAGCACATGCTCACGGGAGCTCTCGCGGTAGCATCCAGAGCGAACTCGATCATGGAAAAGATTAACCCAAGCAGCGACGTCATCGAATTCGTTCATTGCCACCGGAAGCCATACCAGAGAAGCAAGCGGATCGTGCCATCCTACCACAACAATAATATCCTGAAAGATGCTCTGAGTGAGTACTACCGGGCAAAGATGAGCTCACCTCAGTCTTCTGAGGAGCGAAAAATGCGACGAAGCCCAAAAGCTACGGAGAACTCTGGATCATCGCCACTGAAGTCGAAGAAAAGAGAGTTGGCGCTTGATCTGGAGATGATCACGGGAGCGAGTGCCGAGAACCAAGTGGATAGCGGTCCAAGAAGCAGTTCGAGTGTTGACAGGACCACTGAGAGTGGAGCCGCTTCGACTGCTGAACCTTGCGAAGTAGAGAACGAAGTGCAGCCACTTGCGATGTCTGATTTCCAGAAGAAATTCCAGGTGAGCAACAACTTGGGAAGTCTGTTATGCAACTGGATGCGATGGTAAGCTAATTCTGTTATATTCCTCTTTCGTGTATTCACACACAGCTGGACAGCCCTGAGCAAGTGGTGGAAAGTTACTCGTGCGCACTCTACTTGTCCAACTTTCCGTATCACGGTCGTCTCTACTTGACTCGAGACCACATTTGCTTCACTGGATGGAGAGACACCACCTATGTAAGTGCTATCTACGGTTTTGAGTGTACCTGTCGTACGGTTGATTGTCTTTGGAGTACAGCAGACTAAGAAACCAACTTCGTGAATTTGATTTTGGCTAGGTGACCTCCTATCTGGATATCACGCACATTGAGAAGAAGAATACCGCGCTCATTGTGCCGAATGCGATCGAGGTACGCTTGTATGATGACGATGTCTGGTAGCCTGCGCTCGAAAGTTTCTCATCTGACCACCGCAATCCTGTCCCTTGCTCTGTTTACATAGCTGACCGTGAATGGCGAGAAGGTTTTCTTCGCGTCGTTTGTGTTTCGGTGAGGAGGCTGAACGCGCATATGACGGCGGTGATTGCTCATGCGCGCTTTCCTGAAACTCATGCTGAGATATGTATTTTGTATTTTTAGGGACGAGTGTTTCCAATGCCTGCAGCAGCTCAAGGCGATCAAGAAGGGGACTGTCGCATTAATGACGGGAAAGGTGGAGGAGGAGCAGAGCAGAGACAATGGGGACGCCATTGCCGATTTGCAGCCGTCACTTCCGCCACCATCGACAGACGGTGCTATGGACTCGCTGAGCGGCAAAAGCAGTCCAGTGTCTATTGCGTCAGTCGCTCCCAAGCCAGCGCTACCACCAAGTCCAGTCGAAGTAGTTGAATCTGTTGCTAAAATTTCTCCGAGTTCCGTTGTGGAATCTTCACCGCCCCCTCCAGCTGTTGTGGTGCCTAGACGCATCCCAGAGAAAGACCAAATCCTGAACGAGTACGAAGTTATCCTTGATGAAGTTATCCCGATCAGGTGAGAGCCACTGCACGTGCTACTATTGCTACACTGTTTTGGATCCTGGTCGAAACTGACTAAGCTTTGTTTTTGTTTGGATTGTGTCCGCAGTGTGGAATTTGCTTTTTCCACGCTCTGGGTCGAGTCGAGTGCGTTCCTTCACCAGCACATGCAAAACGGCGGAGAAACGAATATCAGTATATCGGACTGGAATAAGACTCCGATCACCTGCACGGCGTTATCGACCCCTGAAACATTTGATGGTTCGCGACGCGTGTTCTTCATCCACAACAAGAAGTATATGGTTGGACCAAGCACGATCCCAACGACGCAAGAGCAGCGATACAAGGTGGAGCCGGGCGTCCGACTGATTGTGAGCAGCAGCTCGACCGTGACGGATGTTCCGTACTGTGACTACTTTCGCGCGGAGAATCGCTGGGTCTTCAGTGCAACGCAGAATGAAGGAGAGTGCCGCTTGCAAGTCGGGATTCGAATTCATTGGATCAAGAGCACCTGGTTGAAGAAACAGGTACGAGAACCTTGCGGCGTGTGCCAGTGAGCACTGGACAAGCACTCATTAACAATGTATTTGCCCAATGCGTTGTTGTGTTTATCAGATTGAGGGTGCAGCAGTGTCTGAAGGAAAGGAGATGGTGAAAGTTTGGGTTGTCGCTGCACTCAAGGCGGCTAAAAGTCAAAGTTCTGGAGTGGTGCCTTCAAAAGCTCCACTTTCCGTCGATACAGCGCCTCAAAGCAGTGAATCTGCATCGGATGAGAAGAGCATGACTCGGAAGAATGCCGAAATCACTGAAACTAAAAACACAACTCCTCCAGGTAGCCCCCGTGCGGCTTTCACAGCTTCTGGTGTAGACACTCACCACCAACGGATCGCTGAGGGACCCGAGCCAATCACGCCTAAGTTCGCGCTTCAAGTGGCGAGTCTGTGCTGCGTGCTGCTGTTCATTTACACCATGCTCCGGATCTGCTCGACACTCGAGCAAATGCAGATGCTCACGAAGGAGACGCTCTACCAGCAGCGTCAGCAGCAAGAGCTGTTCAAGGAGGTGATGCAGGCGTTTCTCGAACGCGAAAGGAATGGAGGCGGTCGATGAGCGTGTGATGAATGAATGCACTGATCAATTGAAGACACGGCAGGTATCACCAGCACGAAGGAATGAACAGGCAAGCAAGCGTCATTCTATTACATTCCCAGCAAACAGGCAATAGCTCACACAGAAACAACAGAAGATAAGATGAAGGAAGCACAAAGCATAGTAGCAAGCAAGCACCCACGCACACAAGGTCCACTTTGAATGTATCTCTATTATTTAAAACTCGCCGTCCAGCTCATCGTCGTCGTCGTCAGCCTGAAGAAAGTCAAGCAAGCCATCAAAAGGTAAGACCCATGGACTAACACGATGCATTAGTTGCTAAGTTGTGTATGAAAATGCACTCACCTCTTCCGAGTACGGCGAGAGCGCTGCAAAGTTGAAGGGCGGGATCTCAGGCGGCCGACGCAACGGCTGGAAGCACTCGGCGTCCGGCAACAGCTGCACTTCGCTCAAGTCGTCTATGGGTCACACAACGAACGAACAAGTGCTCAGATCAAAAATCGTCCAACGAAATGGTGAATGGCAAATTTCGATATGAAGGCTCAAGAATTGTTACCGTCAGAGTGAAGCTCATCGGTCTCTTCTTGCTCTGGAGAGGCAGCAAGCTCGTCGCTCTTGTGGCTCGTTGCAAACATGAGCGAGCTCTGCAGCACCTGGATCTCTCGCTGCAGCGCCGCGCAATTCTTCTTCAGCGACAAGTTTTCCTGACGAAACAGAGCGTTCTCTGTAAAGTATTCCCACATGAAGATCAGCAGATTTCTCAATGGAGCAATGGAGACACAAGCCGAGTGGACCGGTTCAAAGTTTGCTCTTACCAAAGTCCAGGTTGCCGCTGCCTTGGTTGCCCTGGTTGCTGCCACTGGTGCCGCTGTTTGAAGTCGTCTTTCCGCAAGCGCACCGATAGTCTCGATTCGCGAGAAGTCCCTTGCTGCCGCTGCTCTTGCTCACTGCGTCGACGTACGAGTTGAATTCGTCGCGAATTCTCGACAGGATCCGACCGTATTGCTGTGTCCCAGGCAGCCACAAAGCGAAAGAGAGCGAGAGAGAGAGAGCATGAGAGTGAGTATCAAGGTTTGCATGCGGAGAATGCGGATCCACTGTCACAGATTCGCAAGTGAGCCCACCTCGTCTTGCTGGATAATAGCGTCCAGCGTTTTCTGACAAGCTCGGAATCGAGATGTCGCTTTCTCATTCAGCTAACGCAGCACCACGTGATAAGACAAGTGAAGGAGTTAGTCTCAACTACAATACGGTAGATTTAGAGAGACTGTGAGGATTGCACGCACTTTGGATCGCTCGATCTCGTTCAGACGCTCGGCGAGTTCGACCTCAAGCTGCACGGTGCTGGATTTGAAGCCCCCGATAGTCTTGCCTGTCGTTGCTGTTACTGATGATCGGTGCTGCGGATTTGCTGCTGAATCCAAGTTGTTGCTGCTGTTGCTGTGCTGGAGGTTCTTGGCTCGCGACAGCGATGAAGCAGAAGAAGGTGACGAAGATGCAAAAATGTCCTGGCTTCGATTTCTCTGCGGATGATGAGGCGGTAATTGGTTGGTGGACGTGATCGCTGCGCTCGATGGACGATAGCCTCCAGTGTACGCTGTCGAGACTCCGTCGGACGCTAGTTGTCTACTAAGCAAAGACTGAGGCGTTGACTTCGAAGCAGCAGACACCGCGAGGGTTCGCAGCGTAGCTAGCTGCTCGTGGGTCATCTGCGCGCTGCTCTGTTCGACAGCGTTGAAGAGCTTCTTGCGGATCGTCGACGCAGACTGACAGCGTCTAATGAGAAGTGTTGGTGAGGTGAGGCAAAGGTGTATAATTCAATGCAAGAATTCATCGCGAAGTTGCCATTTATGTACCTGAGCGTGCTTTGGAGGTTCGATGGTGACACAAGAGCAGCAGGTTGCGCTGCGACCGCCGCTGCTGCTTTGGCTTTCTCGATGTACGCAGCTTTCACGGACGAGGAGCGGACAAGAGCGGCTTTGCTGCTCATGCTGGAGTTCTTCATGTTGTTATTGTTGTGAGATTTCGATCGAGTCACAGCAGCACTACTACCAGATACAGAAGAAGGTTGTCGGTCGCACATGTCGATCCGCAGATCCAAGAAGGAGTCCTAATAAGCAGCAGGTTGTACCAAAGACACACACAGACATCAGAGCTGAAGATCCCGGCTGCGTGATGAACATGATCGCCAAGAGACTGTATAAGCCGAACAATTCAAAAATATTAATCTAGAGTGATAGCAAACCTTAGCATCGAGCTTGGACGGCGTCTCGGACTCCGAGCTCTTTGGTCCGAAGAGCTACACATGTACAAAACATGCCGTTAGCGAAACCCTAACAAGCCGAGAGAGCATGAACATAACAACATGCTGGTAGGCTTTGGCTTACGGACGGAGCCTCGTATGCTGCGATTCGTCTTCGCAGCATCGCTTCTCGGTCTGCGCATACGCCCAGCACCGCAAACGCACAAAGGAGTTCTGAATAAGGAAGGCGGCAGCCTATAAATCACCCGGAAAGTGCTAACCGAGCTACGCATCCATTTAAAATAAGAGCAACGCGCTGGAAATACATTACCAGAGAAGGAGGCTGGGATTCGTGGGATGGGTGAGTCAAATGATCAATGGTACAATTCTCGTTCTGTTGCTGCCTCCACACGCACACACGAGGCACTCTACTCTGCTACTGAGTGTAGACGCTTCGTCACTTTAACTATTTATCTAATCGCTGTCTTCGTCGTCGTCCTCATCCTCGTCGAACACGCCCTTGCGGCGATTGCGGTTGAGGTGCATGTCGGCGAAGCTCGTGTCGAGCATCGCGAAGCCGTTGTTTTTCTTTGCCGGCGCCTTCTCTTCAACAACTTCCGCCTCTACCTGCTCGCTGCCTTCAGCTACCGGTTGCTGCTCTTCACCACCTTCACTTTTATTTTCTGCGTCCACAGTCTCTGCTGGTGCTGCAGGCTCCTGCTTCTCAAACGCCTCGGGCCTGCATAAACAAACGCCAAAGCGGTCACGTTAGCTGGGCTATATCTCTCTCATTGCAGTTGCGCCAGCCGCTTTGTATTGTATCGTACCATAGGTCCATGGTCTTGAGGTTCTTGATCTGGTCCTTGTAGAGGATGTGCGCCACGATGGACGTCACCGCCGCCTTCTTCTTGCCCTTCGACGTCGATGCCTCTGCCTCCGAGTCTCCGGACGCGACAATGAGGAAATCCCCTGCAAATACACACACAACGCCCATATTAGATACCTGCACCTTTCAAGCATCTGCATACGCTCAATGCACGCACCTCGCTTAACCCAGATGAGCTTGCGGAACTTGGTCGGCAGCATGGTCACGGACACCGCGCCATGCTCGTCCTGCACTTCGAAGAGGTTGCTGCCACGCAGCCCCACGACCTTGACGATCTGCTCGTTCTCCTTGGGCTCGGGCGCGTCGTAGAGCACCTTCTTGGTCACGCCCTTGCGGTAGTTGGTCTTGCGTCCGCTGCCCGACATGCTCTCAGTGGTATCTGCTGCTCTGCTTCTCTTTTCTAGCGCTTGTGGAGCTCTTCGTCAGTTTGGCTTTATCATCGTCATTGCCAATCACCTTCGATCAGAAAAATAAATCCCATATTTATTCATGTATTATTTTCAAAAGTATTTAAATAAATTCTTCTTTGGATTGAAATTTCCGAATTCGTGTGTTGCCCACTATTGGATTTGGGAAAGACTCTCCGCAGTGGTATCTACTACGAGAGGTTTTCCGGACCGCGATCCAGCCACTGGTTTAAACGGGAACTTCTCGAACCTCCCGAAACGAAAGTAGCGGCCGCGGGACAAATTCCCGCGTCCGCTTGAGTAAAAAAGCAGACGAGGGAGAATTCCCGCATCATTACAATTACGTGTATACTAAGTATACATATCTGTACACCCAAATTGTGATACAATCCTATTGTAAAGTGGGGTGTCATTTTGTAGCAACAATTTCAGCAGCTGCTCTCTTAAGCGGCATCCGATTAGCAGTGAATGAAGGGAAACAAACTTCCCCCTTCAAAATATGTTAAGAAATAAATACATTTTAGTGAGGATATATCACATAAAGTGCGCGCCAAAAGTTTAGAAAATTTACGTTTTTCAGCTTTTCTCAAAAACTACTGTGCCAAACAACACGAAATGCGGCTCAAATGAATGAGCAAGAAACGAGAAGAAGAATGACACCACGGCAGGGCTACACATCACAGTATTGACGACAGTACAGGAGGGTACTCATTATCAGAGGGAAAAGGGGAGTTTCGCTG
>JAASGV010000220.1:0-31971 GCA_023334355.1 Globisporangium abappressorium | reverse complement strand
TTGCTGTTCGATCGCCGAACCTTTTTTACCCATTCATCCATTGTCTGGCTGTTGTGTTTGAACCGCAGTCTTCTCAGCGCCTGGTCTGCCGTTGAGAGCGCGACGACTGGAAGTACCAGACCGAGGACGCGCCAATGAAGCGCGCGGCGCAGTTCCTCGAGTCGCAGAAGCGGCATGCTCAAAATTCAGAAGCTCCACAATTTTGCGCTCGTCCAAGGCCCAAGTGACCAACTCGTCAAGATGCATTGGAGGCGGCAGTAGCGGTGGAGCGGCATGAGCACGCGCGCGACTCTGGCAGAAACAATAAACTACAAGCAGAATCGCACAACACAGTGCGCTTGACGCAGTGCTCGCCGACGTTGCGCAAAGAAGTCGCCAAATGGAAAGCAGCGGAGACGATGATACGGGGGCGTTTGGAGAAGAGAGGGATCTGAGCGGGCAAGAAGCACGAACTGGTGGTCTGCCGAGTCGGCATCGGGTGCTACACGCACGTGGGAAATCGCCTCGCGATCCAACTCCGATTGAAATCGACGATTTTGAGCAGCTACTCCGTTTAGGAGGGGATCGTTTTTGACGAACGATCTCACACTCACGACCAGCGAGATAGTTTTCTTCAAAGCTTGGTGGGAAATGAAATGCCTCGAACAATCCAGAGAGCGGATACCAAAGCGGACCTTTATTAAAGTTACCGCCACCACGCCTGGCACGTGCGCCAGGCTCCAGCATCGCCAGAGAGGCACCACGAGTCAATTAGTTTAGCTTATTCACCTAAACTTCTTCATGCGAGCGGCCTTGTCGTCAAACGGACGGCCAGAGCGATGGTAGTGGCGCGCTTTGTGATAGTCCTGTTTAGCGTGCTGACGGTAGCTGTTGTCTTCCACCACTCTCGCTGCTGCTGCTGCTGCTGCTGCTGCTGCTGGTGGCGGCTTTGAATAAGTAGCTTTGGGTGCGCTGTCCTTGAAGCTGGGAGTTGCTGGTCTCTTGTTCTCCTGCTCGCCGTACCTGCTCGCATTCTCACGAACTCGCTGCTCAAATCGCTTGATCGCGCTCTCACGATCTGGCTTTGGAGTAGCTTTAGCTGCATTTTCCTTGATAATAAGAGTAGCTGGTCTCTTGTTCTCCTGCTCAGCTTGGTTGCTCGCATTCTCGCGATCTCGGCTCTTTGAGTTCTCAACCACCGTCTCTCGCTCTTTGTTGTCGTTATCTCGTGCAGATTTCGCTTTCTGAATCTGTTCAAGCTGCTCAAAGACCTTCTTGCGCTCTTTCTGCGCACGCTGGCGGTCCTCTCGGTCCTGCTGGATCTGCTTGAGCAGCGCCTCTCTCGCCTGTTGTTTGGTTTCTCGCTCTTCATGGTCTTTACGGCGCTCTTCTCGGTCCAGTGCAATCTGCTCCAGTATCGTCTTCCGCGCTTCTTCTTCCACTCTGCGTTCCTGGTCGAATTTCTGTCGTTCTTCCTGGAGAAACTTGATCTCCTCGATCATGCGGCTTCGTTCCTCCTGGTAAAACTGGCGCTGCTCGTGCTCTTTCTGACGCATCTCAGCTTCCACCTTGATCGTCTCCACAATCTGCTGGATCTCGTTCTGACGAACGTTCTTCTCGTCAAACTCCTTCGCTCGCTGCTGCAAATCCTGTTCTCGTTCTTCTTTCACCTCGGCAATCAGAGTCTTGAGCTCCTGCGCCTGCTTCTCGAGGATGTTGACGACCATCATCAACTCTGGGTCGATCTTCTGCTTTTTATACTCTGGTGACGCAACGATCGGTGACACACGGGCTCGACTACGCTTCGGAATCTGAGCTGAAGAAAGAGGGGGGCGAACAATTGGAGGTCGGGTATGGCTGCGGTTGTTGCGTGGAGATGAGAGGAAGCTGTTCGCAGCAGCGTTGCTTCTAGGGGTCGTCGATGCTGCTGCTGATGGTGAAACAATCGGAGCTGGCGCGAGGCTCTCCAGGTGTCGGAGATGAGCGGCCGCTGCATCGCTTTCTTCCCACATCTCGGTATCGCTGTCACTCTCTGTACTGCTGCCGCTGTCGCAGCCTCCGTCGTCAAACACGATCACGTCATTCCGCTTTGAAGGACGGGTGAGCTGGTCTTGGGAGTTCGTCTTCGATAGGTCTGAGTTGGTGGGGAAAACTGGACGGGAGTTCGTTGAAGAACGTGGAGCGAAAGTTGATCCGCCACCTTCATGATCGAAGATCGATCTGGAGTCAGATACGCGCGCTGGGAAAGGGAACTTTCTCACTGGAGCTCGCGCTGGAGGTTGTGCCACTGCAGTAGGTGCTCTTGGAGCGGCAGGAAGGAAAGCTGCAACTTGCTGCTGCTGGGCTAGCGGTAATGGCAGCGGGGGTAGCTGGGGCGAAGGCACTGAAGGTGGTCCAGGCGGCAACACCTGGGAGAGTAGCGGCGGGGTACCTCGCGTCTTCCATCCTCCCGTCACGGTATTCCTGCGCAGCGGGACGCGTAGCGCAGTGATATGGATAATCCCGAACCCATCGCCGCTTGCGCTCGTGACGCGCATGTTGGTGGACACAGCCTGGAGCTCGATGAGCTGCTTGACCGTGCAGAACAGGGGGCGGTCGATGTCGATGAACTTGTACGACTTGCGGTTGACCATCTTGAACCAGATCTTCTTCTGCTCGAGCGAGAACGCGAACCACTTGTCACGGTCGTTGAACGCCATCACGAGGCGCACCATGTTCTTGAGCGAGCCCTGCTTGAACGAGACCGAGCCCTCGGAGCGCGCGGTTGAGCCGCCGACGAGCACCGTGAAGCGCCGGAACACCTCGTGCGAGATCTTGTTGCGCTCGGCCAGCGGCGTGTCGATGGCCTCGCGCCACGCCTGGAAGAGCGCCGCGAACTCGGTGGGCGACCACGTGGACATCGCTATCTGTCTGTCTGTCTACCGGTAGTCTAGGAGGCTAGCCAAGCTAGCCCGCTCGTCTTGTGGGGGCTAGCTGGTTGGCTAGGCTTGCTCGTGTGAGTGAGATTTCCTTTTCTCTCCCCTTCCTTGCCTTGCCTTGCCTTTCCAGAAGAGAAGGCATCGTGTGTGATCGATCGTCTGGTTGTGGTAGAAAGGCCAGTGGAGACCAGACGATAGCCAATCAAAAAGAGCGAGATGTCGCGGGTACGCAACGTTAGAGAGACATGATACAATCTTATGTTGTTCATATGCAACTTTAGAGAGATCAGCCACACAGGGAAAATGGGGTGGGTGATATGGGCAAGATTGTGAATGATCGGGAGGCAGGCGACGCGTGTCGATGGGTCACGCTTTGCAAATTTAGTTGCTTGCTGCTGCTAGTAGGCTACCCTCGCAATCAATCTTCGAAGGGGTTGCCATTTTTGTGACCATATTCTACACTGTCGAATCTACATCTCGATTGAAACTGTGCTGCAAGCTGCTAACGAGATGGCGCTTTTGCGTATTCAGCGGACTAACCGCAGCCGGAGTTCCAACGGAACCACGGGTTGTCTCGCAAAGCCAACAAATTGCGAGATAATTCGTAGTTCTGTTGGAGTTCCGGACTGGCTTGACGTCAGCGCTTTGATTTTTCTTCTTAGAGCTAGGCCGAGTTAAGCTGGAAGATATGGTAAACTGTCTTTCTTGTTCCCGACCGTCTTTGTCCATATTCTCGACCATCATCCTTCGCAAGCCCAGAATTTAAACTTCAAAGGATTTGGACTAACCCCAGATGGGAACTCTACAAATTAGTCAGCGAGCGAAACGAGCCAAACACAGCACCACTAACATCGCAGGGGCGTAGATATCTGTAAGAGGTAGACGACATGTGAGTTCTATCTCTCAAGAGCGACTGAGAACCCCAACTTACAGAATGATATCTTTTCAATCAGCAAGATGTGCGCTGGCGAAGAAACTCGATTAGGAATGCGAATCCTACGTAGCTAGCAACTTGAATTGCGTAATAGCTGTCGATATTTCAAAAGAATCACTGGTAGGATTTCAGCTTTTCAGCTTTTCCGCTTTTCCACTTTGTCAAACAATGAGGGCCAAGCCACCGCGAATTCCAACGCCACTTGTTGCCACCGAGCCGCAATTTGACACTTCTGGTCGCATTCTGCTCAGTCTTGAAGACTCTGACGACAATTGTTCTTCTCCCACTCCCGGCAATGAAAGTGGTAGTTGTGTGGACAGTGACGACAGCACGTACAAGATCTGGGTAGAGAAGTCGCGAAAGAAGCCATGAAGGAAGAGGGTGGTGATTGCTCCGCCTCAGATACTGCAAGCTCCAGCTCCTCCTGCACCTGTTGCAGATCTGAGCGAACTTGAGGGTGACCTCAGTGATAGCAGTGGCAGTAGCAGCAGTAGCAGTAGCGATAGTGACAACGATAGTGACATCACTCCAGCGAGGATACCGCCGATGATTGTGAATGTGGTGCGGCGCAAGAAGCGAAAGCTGGACCCCGATCTTCTGGCGGCCGTGAACATGCTGGAGAGGTAAACGCAGCATTTGAGCACCATGGTGAGGCAAATGCGAGAAGAGTTCAAGTTTCACTGAGGGGAACACGAGTTGTTATTGAGACACGACCGTGAAGAGCGACGCAGCGTTTTAGATGAGATGAGATTCGACCGCAAGGAGGGAAGGCAAATTTTAGCGCAGATGAAGCGAAACCGGCAGGAGCGATGGCGAGAGCAAAGGCAACCTATGGATAGTGAGAGATGAGATTTTGGCTGACGAAGGCTAGTGACCGTTGCTTCCCATCTCAGGATAGCACGAAAAGTCAGCAAAGCCTACCCGAGTTAGCGATTTTGAAGACATTTTAGACTGTACCATTCAGGTTATACCTTCACATCTGTCGTCTATGCTAGAAGTCTTTATCATTACTCGTGCTCAATGTTTGCGAACTTGCCTAGGATCTGCCGCACTGCTTTTTCGAATCTCAAGCAGCTCCTGATTTACCAGATCCAGGTTGTCAATGGTTTTGCACCTTCCGCACAGCGATAGCGATCGCTGAGCCGCAGATGACCAGTGCCCCCACGGCGCTCCAGAGATTAACGCGCTCGTGCAGCAACGTGGCGTCCCAGATGAACACGAAGACCACGTCCAGGTAGCGCATGACGGAGGCCGTGCCGGCGCTCTCCAGCTGGAAGCCGCGCGTGAGGAAGAGCTGCCCCAAGAAGCCCAGGACACCTGTACCCAGCACAGCAAGCCACACGTCCCAGGACATGTCAAGCACGAACTCCTATATAGTGAACAGACAGTATCAGATTGTGAACGCAATACTGTCTTCGACAAGGTGAGTGATCGAAATCATACCTGTTGGATGAACACCAACGAGAGCAATGACACCACCGAGCCTGTGAGCAGAAAGTAGTTGATCACCGCGAGGTAGTTCACCTGCTGCAGGCGACGCATGCTCACGTACACCACCGCCTGCGCGGCTGCGTCAAGCAGCGCGCAGAAGATCGCCAGTGTGGACCCGTCGGTGTCTGTCGTTGCGTGATCCGAGCCGAAGAGGAACGTCGGGCGCGCAACGCAAACCACTCCGACGAACGACACGAGCGCGCAGACGAAATTGATCGCGTCGATCTTCTCCTTCAGCACGAGCGCTCCCTAGAACAGACACAATCGACGCTTATTGTCAGATTTGTGCTGCGACGAAGTACAACGTGGATAGCGAGAGGACCGACTCACCAGGAAGAACGTTATCACGGGACTCATGAAGATCAGCACGCTAGCGTCGGCGAGCACCATTTGCTGCATGGCGTAGAAGCCCAGGGACATGGAACAGAACCCGAAGAAACAGCGTGACACAAGCGCCAGACGATACGGTTTCTCGACGTACAAGCTCACGCCACTGGCGCGCACGGCAGCCTGTATTCATTGGACAGTAAACCTTCATTAGCAAGCGGCTTCTTGGGGCATCCACATGAAACAGCAAGCAGCATTCGCCACCATAGATACACACAATAGATATACGTACAAGGTTGAGCAGCCAGGCGACAAACGAGCGCCAGAAGACGATCTCCATGGACGATATCGACTGGGACGCGTACTTGACCATCGCCGAGAGCAGGCTGAAGGTGACCGCGGAGGCTGCCACAAGGAGCATCCCTCTCAACCGGGCCGAGCGGAGCTCCACGTGCCATTTCTGAGCGGTTTTTGGCACTTGGGAGCCGTGATCGTTGACTGCGTCGCTGAAGAGTAGCGGCAGCTCCTCGCCCTGCTTCATGACTCGCTTAGCAGATTCAGTGCTGACGAATGTAGGTACAGCCATGGTTCTAAAAGACTGGCTGGACTAACAAGAACGCGCGGTTGTGCAATTAGCGGCAATTCTGGAATGGAGGAGAGAGCAACAAGTGAGCGTTCTCATCTGACAGAGATGTCACGATAGTGCACACGTCCACGTGGTCACTCGGGACCAACTACCACCGAAAGAGAGAGATGAATGTTGATGTTGAAACCCCGACCAGTGGTGGCCCACCACACCACCCACCAAATCAACAATCACGTGTGAAAGTCGACCTCCACTCATCAGGGAATTCGGCAACCTATGAGCCAAGAGTGAAGGTTGGTCGAAGTGAGGGCAGATGTCGACTAGCACATGGCGAGCGAAAAAAAAGGGGAAACAACATGCACTCGCATTATGAAGCAGATACTATTATATCAAACGTCACTGCGTCAAGCTCGATTATGGTGGCATGGGGAGCAATAGCACTTGAGCTATTCAACGGCAGACTGTCTCCTCCATGTGGGCTGTGTTCATAGCCAAAGCCATTCGCTTGAGGTGCTCGCCAAGAACCAAAGTGATAGCTGGCTATCTGCTCAGCTAGGGACCGAGCGGCGAGCCGTGGTACCACAAGCCACAGAGCTACCAGCATTGACTTTTGAGCTTCACGATGCTGTGCGAGCCCACCCCAAGGTGTAATCTCCTTTTCACCACCAAGTTGCACGAGGTTCATACTCCAAAAAGTATCTTTCTGAACTGGGTTTATAGGACACCAGTTTCTCTTATGGGACGTTGGTGGGATTTATTTGGTGCTATTTTCCCAAGAGCTTATATCTGTTCACTGGCGCGCTCTGAAGACCAGTCAGTGTCGGATAAAGAGCACTTTCTAGATTTCTGCATGAGGATTGTGTGATCCATGCGATGATCTCTTCATGGAACTCAAAAAGCAATACAATTTATGCTTGACATTTGTACGTCTGCTAACTATTTGTGCGCTCACTAAATCAGCACTTAGGCAAAATAACAAATTCTCTATACAAATCCCAAGCTTCTATCTTCCAATATTTTGTCGTTTTTGCTAACTGAAATTTGCCACCCACCCCACCTGTCTCTCGTCCCGCATTCAATCCTTCCCCCTCGCTCCAGCAAGATCTCCAGTGGTGAGCAGCACCTTTGCTCTCCGCTTCAAAAGCCCACTCACGCCCAAGGCAAACGCGATCCGACCGTTGCGAGCAGTACCTTTCGGCACCGCCACCGCCACCAACTGCAATGGCGTCGCGCAGACGCAGTGAGCGGCAGACGACCGTACGACCGGCCGCATCCAAGAAGCCCCCGCGTCGCAGCAGCAAGACGGACCCGACGGTCAAGCCGCTGGTCTTCTGGAGCGCCGAGGAGGTCACGCAGATCGTGCAGGCGTGGCGCGACACGGTGGCCAACCCGCCCGCGCGGCCGCGCAAGACCGCGGGAGGGTTCAATGCACGCTTGTACACGCGCTTTGTGGAGATCTGCGGCGGGAGCACGATGCGCGTACTGCAGTCCGTGGTCGCGAAGAAGCAGCTACTCAACAACTCGTACCAGTTCATCCTCGAGCACAACCAGAAGCGCGACGAAGCGCTCGCTGCCAAGGCCGTAGATAAAAGCGGCAAAGGGACAGGTGGTGCTGGAGTTAATAAGAAGTCACCTACAAAAGGGAAGAGCGCACGAGGACGTGGTGGTGGAGATGACGGCGATGAGGAGGAGAAATCCAAGGTGAACCACTGGTTCGAACTGACCAAAACGCAGCAGAAAGCGGCTGCGATGAAGATGTTCCTGACCGACCAGCGCCAGTACGCGCTACTGAGCATGGACCAGCGCACGTTCAACAGCATGGTCGAGATCTCCAAGCTGGAAGGGAAGCTGAGCATCCGCCAGCCCTGGAGCGACGACGAAGTGCAGCTCATGTTCCGCGCGTGGCGCGAAGCGATCAACAAGCCCCCGAAGGCGAGCGGCAACCGGAACCCGCTCTTCAGTATGAACTCGCGCATGTACCAGCACATGGTGAGCCTGAGCAACGGTACGCTCAAGCGCACCAAGCAGTCGGTGGTACTCAAGAAGGACTCGATGAAGCTCTCGTGCGAGTTCATCTTGCAGTACAACGAGAAGCAGCGCGAGCTGCGCGCCGAGCAGCAAGGCAGTAACAACAAGAAACAGAAACAATTGTCATCACCCACGACGACCTGGTTCTCGCTCTCCCTGAAGGAACAGGAGCGCGTGGTGACGCAAAAGTTTCCGAAGAGCAGCTTCATGTACTTTACCGAGTCGCAGTTCCACGAAATTGACGCGCTCATGAAGGACTCGGAGCGTCAGGGGAACGAGTATGGCGGCCGACAGACCGTCATCTGGACGCACAACGAGCACGTGCTGCTGGTGCGGGCATGGCGCGACATTGTCGACAAGCCGCTGGGAAAGCTTCAGCCGAACGTCACCTTTGGCACGTGTGTGTACGAGCGCTTCATGGCGATGTCGAAAGGAGAGTACAGCCGGTCCGAGCGCTCGACGCTGCTAAAACTCACGTCTATGAGGAAGATGTACGAGTTTATTTCTGATTACAACCAGAACATCGCGAAGGATCCGAGTCACGACTGGTTCTCTATGGAGAAAGCGGAACGCAAGCGGACGCACCTTGAGGCGGCGAGAGCTAACGGTGTGAGTGAAGACCGCACCAGGAGCTATACGGATTTTGACAGGCCCATGTTTGATGCGATGACCAAGATCCTCAGCAAGGAGGATCGTCCACTGGACGCCATCACGTTTGTGGTTCAGGGCGACGGCGATGACGACGACGAAGATGGGGATGACGAAGATGATGACGACGACGAGGAAAGCGATGAATCGGATGAGTCAGATAGCGACTTCGCTGCCCCTTCTTCCTCGCGACAACGAGCACGAGGCAAAGCGAAGAAGAAGAAGAAGAAACAAGAGCCCGAAGAAGAAATAGAAAACGAAGAAGACACAGCCAGTGACGATGATAACGATGATGATGATCATCATGAAGGCGAGAGCAGAGCGAATGAGAATCAGGCCGACACTACTGACGACGAGAGAAAAATCAATGAGAACACGTCAAACAGTTTCATTCAAGTAGCTCGAGACCAGCCACTACCGATGATGCCAGCGCAGGAGGCAAATGCAAGTATAATTCCCAACAGTAATCGCGAAAAAGACGAGCCCATGCATGGTGCTCGCAGCGCGGAAGACGAAGAAGATCGAGAAAACAGCTCGGCGAGTTCAGACAAAGCCCGTCAGGCAAATGCGGAGAGAAGCTCGTCGTTGACCTCTTCACGCGCTGAAAAGAAGCGCCAACGACCGGTTCCGGAACCAAGAACGCCGTCGTCATTCAGTCTCCATGAGTTGGCGGACTTGGCGATGCGTGTCAACAATGCGGCGGACAGTGGAGTGGATAGTGACGCTAGTTCCCAGAGCACTGAAGCACCTGGTGCATCCCAGGAACCCCAGCAACATCAGCACAGCAGTGGCGAGGTGCACAAGAAGCGAAAGCTTAGTCTTGATCTGTCTGCGATTGTGCACGTGCTCGAGAAGCAGTCAGAGCAAATGCTTTCCGTTATGCGCGAAATCCGCGACGAGATGCGGCAAGACCGTGAAGAGCGCGAGCGATTCCGAGAAGAGATGCGCCTCGACCGCGAGGCGCGCATGAAGCTGGCCCGCGACGCGTCTGATGATGAGAACCAAACTGGGAGCGAGAGTGAGGAAAGCCCGCCCAGTAAGAAGAAGAAGAGCAGTCGCCGCTTGAGTGTGCAGCGAGATGGGTTTGTCGTGAGGCTTTAGGGCCAGTTGTTTCTCACGTTTTCTGCATGATGACTTAACAATATTTGATTATGCGCCAGTGAATTTCTGTGTCAGGCTCATTCAGTGCACCATACTGCAGCATAGTGTTCATAGAAGTTCTGAAAGAGAGTACTTCCCCACGTATTCAAGAACTCTGCAGGTGAATCATTCAGACGTCAACGGTTTGCGCGGAAAATCCCTCAGGCATGCCGCTCTCCGGTGCCAACGCGCCGAACAGCTGGACTAGTAAAGCGCGGCCCTTCTCTCGCTCAGCGTTGAGCTCTTCTCTACGATGAGCCCACTTGAGCATCATCTCCTCTCTCGCCGCTTTGCTTTGCATCCACACGCGAACGCGTTCATCCCGCTCAAACTGCATCTCCATCTGCACCAAATGTATCGCGAGTTTCTCTTCGCGACCGAAGCTGCGCTGAGCATCCTGGTCCTGTTGGCGCTCGCGGAGCATCGCGCTGAACTATTCCTGCTGCTTTTCGAGAATGCCAGCGACAGCGAATGCCTCGAAGCTCTTTGCGTGCTTCCTGTTGCGCAGCTCGTGGTCATTGGGGATTTCTTTATGCGAGACGAATTCACCCAGAAAGTCTGGTTTCTCGATTGATCTGGAGCTTCGTCGCATCGAGTCATCGTGCACTTATACCGTTGCGTCTGAGATCTCGGAACCCTCAACCACACTGTCCTTGGATTTGTACTGTTGCACGTACTGCGCGAGCTTCGCATCATCCTCTGAAGTCAGCTGAGCTTGTAAATGCAGCTGATTCGTCTCGAGCGTGAGTCCTAGCATCGCCACGGACAGCTTCTTCGACAGGAACGCAAAGCCACTACTAGCGTGCGTGTACGTGTCCGCGACGATTTGCTTCTGGTGACACGGTGGCATCCGGAACCAAGTCCGGAAATTTGCGTGGCCGGCATCGCTCGAGTTCTGCTGGAATAGCAGCAGCGTCCGGTTGACGTCCGAAATGAACTTGAACAAGTGGACCAAAGTCGTCGTTTTGATCAGGATCGCACTACTTGTACGGATCACGTGCTTGGTTCTTAGCTTTTCGCTCAGGCGCATCGTGGTGCTCATCACGGTGCGGCCGTGCGGTGTCGTCAGTTACCTCAGTTCTATTTTCACAAAGCAAATTATTCTGATTCACTGAAGTAGGAGCAATTCGAATATGGAATACGCTCCGGTATTCCATCAACGTCGTTCGTGGCTTTGTAATAAAAAGAGTTGATCCTAACCTTCACGACGACATTTATTGCAAAAACACCACACACACAAATTACATTCAACAAATGAAAACTTCTTTTCCGTCAGTCATACCACGAGGAGCCACGACCGCCCTGATTCTGCAACTGCAGAATCGTCTCCTGAGCCAGACTCCTCGTGCTTCGCAAGCCGCCCTGGACCTCGCAGTTCCTGCTGCGTGCAGCGCGTTCACATTCGTACGGCTCCTCTTCCTCCTTCGCCATCGACCAACGCTCACGACTCTCTATCTCTTCTTGACCGCGCGAATGCAACGCGCTTCTTGGGATTAACATCGGTCGAGATGCCAAATGTTCGCTTCTCGCTGATTGCTGCGTCTGCTGCATCTCATACGCAATCTGCTTCAGACGGTGAGACTGTTGGTCCAACACATCAGCCATCTCGAGAATTTCGTCCTGGTGCATTCGCGATTGCGTGTACTCCGTTGTCATTCGTTTTCCGCACTGCTCAAGATTGCCACCAATTCGGTCGTCAGCAAGAGCCGCCGGACTTCGACGAGTTTGTGGGTGCTGAGACGCGAGTCCATTTCGATCCACTGCCGCGCTCAGCTTTTGGCTCTTCCGTGGTCGCCCCGGACGTCTCGCCGCCCGCTTCTCTTTTACTTGCGGCTTGTTCCTGGGATTAGGTACAGCACTCTCTTCATCATTATCCGATGCGCTCTCGTCCTCTTCGTCGTCCTCCTCTTCGTCTTCGTCTTCGTCTCGTATACGCCGAGTGAGACCCAACGCTTGCTCTTCTGCGAGCACCTTGCCGACGCGAGCAAAGATATCTTCCGGCATGTCCGAGAGGTGACCCGATCGCTTCACTGCACGGAGGATCGCCAGCTTCTCGAGCTTTGACATAGAGAACCATTCGCGGTGCTCACTCTTTCGCTGTTGCTCGTTGATCTTTGAGATGAAGTGGTACGATTGCACCAAGTCATTCTTCTTCGTGATCACCGCGGCTTGGGTTCTGGCTGTGCCTCCATGGCACAAGATCGTGAAGCGCTCGTAGATGCGGGCGCTGCTGATCTTTGCGGTCTGTTTGCTGCCCAGATGCGACTGGTGATCCTTCACTTTGTCCCACCACGCGCGCATGAGGTTCGCGAGCTCTTCGTAGGTCCATTCGGCAGCGATCAGCCGAGAAGACTCCGATGAAGAAGCTTCGCTCCGATTCTTCATCGTCTTCTTGTGCTTCTTTGGCGGCTGCCGCTTCGGCTGTGGCTGGGATATCGGACGCTGCTTCTTGATGCGGCCCATCGTAGCAACCATCTCTCGGTCAAAGTCCAAGTACCGGTAGCTCTTGTGCTCGCTACTGTGGAACACCTGCTCCCTTCCGCGCGGACTGAGCGAGAACCAGCCACCACTCGAGCCGCTATGCTTGCTCTCTTGGTTGTAATCGGCGATGAACTTGTAGTTGAACATCAGCGATGAGCGTTGCAGGTATACGGCTTGCTCCGTCCGCGGCGTGCCCCCACCGCAGAGCTCGACGAACCGTGTGTAGATGCGCGCGCAGTGAGACCGTTCGGTATCGCCGATGTACGGCCTCACTTCCTCCCACGCACGCAAGAGCACCAGGATCTCATCGCGCGTCCAGAGAAGACTCGGCATCGCACTTGAGTTTTGGGTCTCGTGTGCACACGATTTGTGAGAATGAATGACTGGTTTTCTCTACGAGCTTCGTGTTACAGTTGAGGGTATAAGAGTTTTGACCGACCAACTGCCACATCGAATAGCAAATTATACGTAGCAGAACGCACACAAGCGCTCAGAAAAAAGCAATGGTACTTGCCAACGTCGACTACTTGATGGGCTGAGACTCGTTGCGAGATCTGCCGCCAAACTGTCAAACGTGCAGATGTATTGATCGTCCAATGGATCTTCCCTAGGATTACCACTGCGCGCAAACGTACCAATGCCAGGCCGAACAGCATTTGTTGGTCTTAGAAGCCCTCTTCTCATCTCATGCATCGCTGATGATACTTTCAGCGCGCTCGCGTACCAATTGGCTTTTGCGCTACCGCTCGCGACGTTCCTTCCGCTTCCTCTCCTCGCGATTCCGCTCGCGCTCCAATCGATCGAGTTCTCGCTCCTTCCGGTCCGCCTCACGCCCCTCTTGCTCCAATCGTCTTCGCGAGACCCTCGCTATTGCTCCCGTTCGTTCTTCTTTGCACGCACCACCTCGGTTGTGATGTGTTCTCTTGCTTGAGTGAGCATCTCCTTGAGCACTCGCGCCTGGTTCTCAAGGATGTCCACGATCTGCAAGACCTCGGCATCGAGCTTCGGTTTCTTCGTGAGGTCTCCTCCGTCCACCACTATTGCGTTATCTTGTTGAGCCGACGAGGGTCGCTCTCGAAGCCGCGCGCTTGGGGAGGACGTGGTTGGCAAGATCTGAACGTCGCTGTCGCATTCGACCACCTCGACTCGGCTGTCACCTGAGTTGCGATGGGTGTTGCTGTGTACTAGTGTTTCCGCTGACTTGGTCGATTTCCTCCTCGCACTGCGGCCACAGCGAAAATCTCGTCGTCGCCTTCGTCATCGCCCCCTTCTTCGAGCCGAAGGATTGCGCGAATTTTCTTGTACACATCCCTGCGGATGTCGTAACCGACTACAAGGGTGTATCTTCTTTAGGGCGGCTCTTCTTTTCGATTCCGACAGTGCAAACCAGTCACGGTTATCAGCAGCCGGCTTCGCTTGAACCTCGGCAATCCGCTTCGCCATAGCTACCAAGTGACCATGCACTGCCATGACCGCGTCTTTCGTTCGCGTTGTATTTCCGCCGCATAGACCAATGAAGCGTTCGTAGACGGCTCTAAACAGCCCTCGTATAATCTCGCTCTCTGGGGGCGTTGCTTTCATTTCTCTGACTGCTGAGCGCTACGCTTGCAGTAAAGAAGTGATCTCCTTTTGAGTCCATTCAGGACGGCGGGAATGGCTGTTCTCGCAGGTCGCTTCTTCGCGCTCGTCGCAGTCGTCGCTTGGAGTTGGCTCCTTGATTACTGCCTCATACACGACCAGCGGCCTCATGACCGCGAACATGGTCTCGATCAAGTGAGTGTGCCGCCACCACTAATCTCGTTGTAGCAGTCGGCCACACGCGTAGCCGAGCCCCAGCCGGAGTTTGTGGCGCTGCTCCACTTTCTTTGCTGATCCTCGATGGCGACCTCCTGCCACGCGCGCAGCAGCACCTTGATCTCATCGCACGTCCAATGAGGTTTGCTCATTGAAGTTGTTCGGTCTAGTACACGGCGTTGCAGAACCTGAGCTTGATATTCGCGTCAAAGCTCAGACACATGAGGATCCCGGCTTCGTACGTAGAGCCTGTGAAATTGTGGAGCACGTCACGGTCGTAGATCTGGTCGACCAGTTGCGATGGTAAGAGCGCATCACAGAGTATGAGTATTCGGTTGCGCCACGAGCACGTTCTCGAGCGACAGGTCGCGGTGCGCGTAGCCACTCTGGTGCACGAACTGCATGCCCTGCGCGATCTGGCGCATGTACTTGCGGGTCGTATTCTGCTCGAGCTTGCCGGCTGTGGACGCCGATACGATCTTGTAGAGCTCGCCGCGCTCGCAGTAGTCGAAGACCAGGAACAGGTAGCCGCCGAACTTGATCTCTTCTCGCAGACGCAGCACGTTCGCGTGGCCACGGCCACCGATGCGCTTTTGCAGGTGGCGGTAGAGTGCGCGCTCGAGCGCCACGTTCTCGCGCACTTTTCTGCCGTTCGCGAGCGTGCGCTGCGCGCCGGCGGCGGCACTCAGCAGCACGCGCTTGGCGGCAGAAGATTAGCACTGGGTAGGGCGACACAAACCCGTCGATACCGCGCTCCACAGCGTCGAGAATGTGCAGCGCCTCGCCGATACCAGATAAGAGGCGCGGCAATGACGATGTATTGTTGTTGTTGGCGGACGCGGTCACTTCGTCCACGACGGCATCGATGAGGTGGTTGCGCGCCACACGGTCGTCGCACGAGTCCAATCCGCTGATGAGTAAAGCCCGCACGTCGCGCTAGCACGTCTTAGACGCGCTGAGTCGGCGCAGTCGCTCGTCAGCGCCGCAAATGTGCGCCGCGTTGGCGTCAGTCGAGCGTGCTCTGGATCGCGGCGCGCTAGCGATTGTCGCTGAACGAGCAATTGATCTCGTCGGCGAGCAGAACGATCATCTCGGGCTCCGTAGGTCGCGCGCTTTGGTGCAGTTAATTGGTGGGCGTCAGGTGCAGCACGTTGCCCACGACCGACGGTGCGGCGGCAATGGGGCAAGGCGCCGCGCAAGCTCTGGTTCCTGTGGGATCCGCCAGGCATGATCACCGCCTCGTTTGCGTGATGCATCATGGTCGCGTCGCTGCTGGCGCTCTCAACATCGCTCTCACAGTGGGTCGGACTCTTTTCGTTCGCGGGGCGGCTCGGCGCGCTCTGGTTCACAGCGCTGCTCGGCATGTGCATGTGGTCGCACTTTGCGGTGGTGACGACGAACCCCGCGACCGTGCCTGCGAAGCTCATGGGTGTCCTCCCCAGTAAGAAGCAGGAGGCAGCGGGACCATTCGCAGCAGTCGGCGGTGGCGTGGATGAGACACAAGAAGAAGAAGAAGAGGAGGAGGAGACGTATGAAGAGGTCGAGGTGGAGATCCCGCTGAACGAGTTTGAGAACCAGGAAGACGACGGCACGCTCATGCTCTTCTGCGACAAGTGCGTTATCTACCGGCCCTCAAGGTACGCCTGCTTGCTTGTGTCATTTCACTGTTGCTATTTATGATGTACCGTTTGGATTCAATGCGTCAAACGTGTACGCTAATGCTCATGGATCGTTCATTATGCTGATTTATTTCCTGCCCTCATTAGAGCTCAACACTGCAGTACCTGTGCGCGCTGCGTCGTGCTGCACGACCACCACTGGTGCGTATTCCTACATGCAGCATATCGCCCTCCTCTAAAATGCAGCAAAGCATGCGATTGTGATTATGCCACGACATGTCGTATTTGTCACCTCTCCACGCTCGGAAGTACCAACGTTAACACTCACATGTCGCTATCCATCCATCTGACAAATTGTACTACATGTTGCAGTCCGTAGGTGAACAATTGCGTGGGCATCGGCAACCAAAAGTGCTTCCTGCTGCTGCTTCTGTACGTGACGGTGACGAGCGTGCACGTGACGCTGTTCGTCCTCGTGCACATGGCGCTCTGCTCCAGTGATGTGCGAACCTCCACTTAGCCGATGTGACATCGGCTAATTGCAGCGTTTCACTTTTCATCTTTTCTCTAATAAGTAGCTAATTTAAGGTGTTCAGGGGTTAAACCTCTCTCTTCTGCAAATCGCTTGTGCACACAGATCGACCAAAAGCGAAGAAGCATGACGGCCACCGCTGTGCAACGCAAGCACTCCCCGCTGTCTTCCTCCTGGTCGGTCGCGGTCGTGGGCATCGCCGCACTGGTTGGCTACTGGTACGCCGCGACGCCGCAGATCAATAACGCCGCCCCCACCTCCTCCTCGTCATTAGAACCACATCACCAGCCTCAAGCTCCGCTCGCGACAACAACCACAATGGATCTCTCTATCCCAAAGCAGCGCGCACTCGCCGCAGTCGTCGGCGGCTTTGTGAGCGACGCCGCTACCATGGGACTCCACTGGATCTACGATGAAACGAAGCTCGCGGGCCTCGTGGCGCAGCAGCCCAACAGCCCCGAGTTCTTCACCCCGCCATCGTGTCCGTACTACACCTACGAGAGTGGTGCGCTCTCCCCGTACGGCGACGAGGTGCTGCCACTGCTGCAGGACGTGGCCACTCGCGGCGAGTTCGACCCGGTCGCATTTGGGCACGCTTCGTACCTTGCCGCGAAGGCGTACACCGGTCGCTTGAACCACATCTTCAAGGAGCTCGTGGTCAAGGGCGACGCCGGACTCCAGTACCCGGACTTGGCGTCCGAGAGCAAGGACTTCCAGGGAGCGACCAAGGTGCCGGTGCTGCTCGCACGCTACATTGACGCCCCCACGGACGTGCTCTCGAAGAAGGTGGTTCAAGCCACGAAGGTGCACCAGATTGGTCAGGAGGCCGAAGAGGCTGCTGTTGCGACCGCGCTGCTACTGCAGCAGGTCGTGAGGGGCGTGTCCATCAAGGACGCGATCTCGGCGCTCGTGTCGAACGATAAGATCGGCGCCACCGTGCGCCAGCAGATCCAGCAGGTAATTGACGACGTGAGCGCCAACAAGTTTGCGAACGCCATCGAGGCGATCGCCACGTACGGTAAGCCGTGCCCACTCCCTGGCGTGCTCCAGGGCTCGCTCTTCGTGCTACTCACCTCGGACAACTACGTGGACGCCGTGCGCGCCAACATGGTGGCGGGCGGGGACAACTGCAGTCGCTCGATCATCATCGGCGCGATCTCAGCGGCGGCGGCGGCCCCGGGGACTGATCCCGTGCCAGTCGACTGGAAACAGAAGACCACGCGCTACGACGAGATCAGAGCGTTCGCTGAGCAGCTCATCCAGTGAGTGATTGCTTGAGCACCGGCTGTCGGTTGGCTTAATGCATCAGCAGTCAAGATTGCTACATTCAGTCTTGCTAGCTCCCTCCAGCCCGTGCACAAACGTTTTCTCTCTGTAGTTTAACTGCAAATAAACTGGCGCCTGTCAACAACACAGTGTCGGCTGTACGAGACCTCAACCATCAAACACGTGGTGTTTCACGTTACTTCACTGTGTGACGTGGTCCAGGTTGACCTCCAAGGAGGGAAGCAGAGCAAACCAAACAAGACGAAGTGGAGCGAGCGCAAGAAGTGACCGCACTGCGTTCGTTGGCCATTCATGGCCATCCCCAAGTGGACGATAGACGAGTACGAACTGCTGCTACGTGCGTGGCGGGACGTCGCCGAGCAGCAGCCGCACACCAACTGGAAATCCTTCCAGGCGTTCGCCAGTCGCGTCGGGGACCGCTACATCGCGCTCCGAGATGTCGACGACCGATTCCCGCCACGAAATCCCTCCACTACTATCTGCTTCCGGATGCGGCTGCTGACCGTCAACCTTAAGGCCGTCGTGCAGATCACCAGTCTCAACAGCCAGCAAGATGGTCGAAGCAGCACGAACGATGGTGATGGTGATGATGCGATCGCCGTCTGGTTCTCGTTGACTGCGGCGCAGCGAGAAGTGGTGTTCAAACAGAGAAAAGCGGCGGGGGGGAGACCAATTTGCGGACCTGGACGCGGACAATTTTGCTGCTCTCGACGCGCTGCTGAACGACAGAGTCACGCCAAAGAGGAACATGATGTGGACAGAGGAAGAAGAATACAGAGACGTAAAGTTGCCGTAGCGTAGTTGCTGGACCGTGGATGAGCTCGCAAACTTGCTCCAAGCGTGACGGCTTGCAGTCGAGCACGCTGCGGCATCGTCCGTTTCCGAAAGCGAGACTGCCAAACTGGTGGACTTCAGCGCGATTTACGACCGCTTCGTTCTGCTTTGCGGTGGAATGGCAAGTCAGTCGTGTGGCGCGTTCACGGTGCTGCACGGAACGCTGGAGGGCGTCGTGAGGCTGATTTCTGACATCCAAGCAATCAAGCTGTCAGCCAGCAATGACTGGTTCTCGCTATCGAGCAGCGAGAGCCGCAGCTTCAACTTGGGAATGGAGTCTGTAGATGATAGCAGCAGCAATAGCGAGAGTTGCAGTAAGGTTGAGTTCCTGTCCAGTACGCCTCCTGCTAATCACCTTAAGCGCAAGGGAGCTCCCCCCACGACCCTCGCAACCTAGGAGGGGACCTCAACAGCAAGCAACAGTCCGACTCGGACGTCCTACAGATCCTGCATGTCCTGGAGAACCAAGCTCGAGTGCTGAAAGAACTGCTCGCCCAGGCGAAAGAGACGGTTGAAACCGAGAGGAAACGCGCGACGAGGGACGAGAAAGCGCGGCAGCGAGAGGCAAAAGAGCGACAGCTCGCACAAAACGGATCGCGGTGTGCTTGATCTACTTGAGGCCTCGAACGCTGCGATAGGCGACACGCTCAGCATTTCGCGCCGCAAATGAACGAATATGATATGTTGGTAAAGCATTTCATTCGCATCCCACTTACTTCTGTACTACCCCGTGCTGTGATTCACTCAATCTGCCAGGTCCAAGTACTCAGCGACAGTCCAATCAATCCTTCAGTCGGCTAAACGCGATATGAGACTGGGGAGTGAGTGCCTCTGGGACTGCATGCTTTTGGAACCACAGTTAGACTTTGTCGAAGTTCAACTGCACTACCATTCTCCACCACCTTACGAATTTCAAACTCTCAATAGAGAGAGTCAAAGAGAAAGTTGCTGCAGACCACCCACAGCAACAGGCAAGAACTCAGATGTCGACGGCGAAAAACGCGTGGACGCGAGCCGAGCACTCGCTCCTCCTGCGCGCATGGCAGGAGGTCGTCCAAGAAGACGGCAGTGACGGTGATGGTGAGCCCAAGGCTGCCACGGGTGCGCGCGTCTACTGCCGTTTCACTGAGCTCACAGAGGGCATGAGCAAGCGCACGCCAAACGCCACGTACCTCCAGAAGGCGGTGCTATCGTTCAACTTCAACTTCATCCTGCATTACAACCTCACGCACGGCGCCAATGCCTGGGTCTCACTCGGTTCCAAGGAGCGCGAGCAGGTGTACAATCGCGAGAAGACCACGTCGTACTACTTTGTGGACCTCGATCCGAGCATGATCGCGACCATGGCGAGCATCCGGAAGCGGCTCGCGAATAGTGGCAGCGGTGGTGGTGGGGCCTCCAAGAAGCGCGGACCGAAGACAAAAACTCCGAGGAGGGTCGGCAACGTGAAGCAGGTCTACCACACGATCATCGATGCCAAGTGCAGCGATGAGGAGGAAGAAGACGACGAGGAGAATGAGGAATCCGAGAGTAGCAGCAGTTACACTAGCAGCAGCAGTGAGTACGAGTCGGATTCGTCAGTCGACCAGACCGTGAAGAAGAGAAAGAAGAAGCCAAACTCCAAGGGAAATCGTAAACCGGACAAGAGCATCCAGGTCGATCGTTCCGTGATGGTGGAGCTCCTGGGACTTTTCAAGAGAGGCACGCGGCATATGGAGAAGCTGCTGCTCACTGACGACCAGCGCTACCGTCGCAATCACAAGCGTATTCGGCGAGGGGGTACTTCTTCAGTCGCGAAGAAAGACGAGCGTGGGAAAGTGAAATAACTCAGATCTGTGCAAACCAGTCAACCCTCGCTGCCATCGAAATCGTAGTAATCCCAGTAGCGACTGAAGATGTGGAGGTCTGCGCAGTGGTCTCGAGTCAGGAGGAGCTGTCGGTAAGTTCAGACTGTTGTGGTCTAGTGCTTTATGATTTTATTGCGTTCGCAGTGTGTGAATACATGTAGCTATTGTTCATCCGAGTTGCCACTCTCGCTCAACTGTGGCTCGTATCGATTCTTAAATGAGATTTGATGCAACAAGTTTGCAAGTACGTACTGTACACTTTAAGGTGGGGATATTATTCAATGGCCTGATGCCTCTCAGTGCAGTCGGAGAGTTTAACGGTCTGATCGTCAAAGTACCTCTGTCAGCCAGTCGTGTGACTCATTCATACACAAGAAACAAGCAAATACCCATCAGAAAATCGGCAATGGAAGAAGCCCAAGAGAGACCTGCAGAAGTCCGCGGCGACCACCAGAGTCTCCCTCACAACGACTTCCACGTCGAAGTTGAGTTCAGCAGTGACAAGAGGGTCATCTGGCTCGGTCACAAGAAGTCGAAGCACCAATGGTACGGATTCGCTCACCTCGATTAGCCTGGTTACTCTACCAGTTCTTAAGCATAAAGTATGTGTGGACCATTTGTGGATCAAATAATAAACTGAACAGGGAGTGCGCTGTGGAGACGATCAGTGACTTCACGGACGACGAGCCGAGCTACCCGCTCCACGCCGTTCTGCGCTACATCGTGGTGAGTTAAGTCAGCGCCTTTATTATCGACGACCGGTGAAATAATGATGAGCGAAAGGTGCGTTCGTTTACTTGTCCGCTGCCATGCATTTCCATAGGCATCGTTGAAAACACCACGGGCTTCAAGTGACTTTGGTGAGTCTGTCGCTCTGGTGAAAGACGGCGACGACTTTGTCCTCGATGTGAGTGTGAATCTGATGCTCTCGAGCGAGTGGATCTTGAAATCGCGCTACCGATTCTCTTTGCGGCGTGTCGGTGTTTGCAACGCCCAGGTTGACGACTTGCCCACCCAACTCCAGGGAGCGCGCAACGAGATTGAGGAACTCGAAGCGCTGAACCGGAAGCTCGAAGGCGAGAAACGTCGACTGCAAACAGGGAACCAAGAAAGGAGCGCTGAGCTCACTCAGCTGCGTACTGGAGTCGAACACACCAAAGATATCAACCAACGAGCCAGAGAAGTCAATAAGCGCCGGCAAACAAGAGTTGAGGCACTGTCAGCTGATGTTGCTCGGCTGCGTGTAACTGTGAAGCAGCTGAGTGAAGCGACTCGAGGAACTCGAAATCAGCACTCGGAGATTCGCTTTCCCGGCCGGCGACCCGAGGAGCTCAATGATGTGGCTCAAGAGGCTCGGACTCAGAGCTCGGAGACTCGCTCTCTCGACCGGCGATCTGAAGAGCGTCATGAAGCGGCTTGAGAGGCACGGACTCAGCGTTTGGAGACTCGATCTTTCTTCAGTCGGCGATTTGGAGGCACTGGGGGAAGAGGAAGAGGAGGGGAAGAGAAAGAGGGAGGGAAAGCGTGCCAGGGTGGTATCACCCCTACAATCGATTCGCTCGGAGGAGCAGGTCACGGGAAAGAACTTTCTCGGGTACTGAGAACAAACGAGCTTCAGCGGCGAGTTGCAGTGATAGGAGGAGGGATGTGAGTTTGACAAGTGGAGGTGCAGAAATGAATTAGCTGGTGGTAGTAATTGCGTGTGAAAATGTCAAATCGGTTTGTCTATAACTGTTAGCCTCACGAACCACTCGAGTGAGGCATCCTAGTCCGCAGAAATTCGCTGGCGGGGGAACCTGTGGACTTCTTCATTTCTCGCCCACAGAGGAGGTGAAGTCTATGGTGGGTGGCGTCATAAAAATAGTTGAGGCCATCCAGGTGATCGGGATGGCCATGATATTCTGGAGCTTGCCTATTCGTTTGCGATTTTCTCAATCTCAGCTAACATTAGGGCCATTTTAGATCAATCGATTCTCTCACAGTTCTCTCGGTTAGAGAAACCTCCACTGGCTCAGGCCGCCAAATTGAGATCATTTCTCAGAAGCCAAAGCTCGAATTGTATGATGTAGAATGACAATACACTATGTTCCCCAAAACACAACTCGCGTCTTCATTCTAACAACTGGAGGCGTTGCGCCAAGTTGCGAGCTCTCGACAGTACGTATGACCCACGCGGGGTTCCTCTGTGAATACCTGCACGTCAAGTCACTTGGCACTTGAGGTAATAATTGGCGGTTTATTTTGGTCTCATGGCGTGTTATTTCGGACGAAAACGATGAAATGGAGCAATGAACAGACCACCTCACGTCGTTTCGTTTCTATTCCTTCACGCATTCAGTTCAAGTTCACACCCAAGTGTTTAGTGCATTAGAATCATATTTTGCCATCTTCCACTCAAGGAAGACACGGAGGCAGCCAGGCACTACCACATTGGAGACATGATGAGCGCGTAGACGACACCAGCGAGTACATTCGTCGCTTCGTATTCTACTGACTGCTCCTCTCCATCAATTTATCAGTTCAATATGTCGATGAGCGCAGCGAAGCTTCGCGCGACGACTCGGTTCCGGCTAAGCGACGTGGACGCGCTGCTCCCGCCGCCGCTGCCTCTGATCAACCTGTCGGACGAAGTGCGGCTCGCGCACACGGGGGTACCTGAAGTGCGGCCCACGCACCTGCCCGTGCGTCGCCACCTTGTCGAGAGCAGCAGCGGCAGCCCGGTTACGCTAAAGCTCGACCTCGATGTAGCGAATACCCAGCTCCAGGTGCTGCGTGATCCAGAGCCCATTCTGCGTGAGAGCCGCATGCTGGTCGAAAGCGAAGCCGAAGAGGACGAGACGCGGGAGATCGTCGCGTGCGTGCACATGTACGAGTACAACCAGCCCGAGGTTCAGCAGAACTGCGGCGCGTCCGAGGACACACTGATATTCGATTCGCTCTTTGAGAGCGGCAACCTGCAGCGCGCAGAGCGCATCTACCGCCACCACGAGAGCAGCAAACTGTCCGCAAAGCGTACGTGTGAGTGGAGGAGCTCCATCATTGCTGCATGTTTTAACTTGCCCTTTCTATTATATGTAGGTCACGAATACGAGCTGCTGATCCACCCGGACATCAAGAACAGCGCGTACCGCCAGTGGTTCTACTTTGAAGTGCGCAATGGGAAGCCGGGTATCGTGTACAAGTTCTCGCTGGTAAACCTCGCAAAGAGCGGTGCGCTTTTCGGGAACGGGCTCCAGCCGGTCGTGTACTCGGAGATCGATGCGGACACGAAAGGCGTCGGCTGGGTGCATCGAGGCACCCACGTGCGCTACGACGTGTCGCTCTCGCCCGACAGCGCACCCGGGACGATGTGTCTGAGCTTCCAGTACGAGTTCGAGCACGAGCACGACCGCGTCTACTTTGCCTGTCTTCAGCCGTACACCTACACAGGTTTGATTTTAACCTAGGTGGCTAACGTAGTTGATGAATGGTGCGCTCTCATCCACTCATTCAATGGTGCTACCTGTAGATTTGACTGAATACTTGGAGAAGCTCGAGCGAGACCCAGAGCGAGCGGCAGTGTGTCGCCGCACGGAGCTCTGCCAGAGCATCGCGCAGAACACGTGCGACCTGCTCTCCATCACGTCCTCTGGGAAAGATGGCATCCCGCCTGACGAAAAGCGTGGTACGTTGTGTACCTGCGTGTAGGACATACTAGCACTAGGACCTTAGCCAAAGCTCACCAACCTCTCTGTTGTTTCTATCACAATGTCCACCGCCACCGCCACCACCACCGCTAGTCATCGTGCTCTCGGCGTGCGTGCATCCCGGAGAGCCCAACAGCAGCTGGATGATGAAAGGTATGATCGACTACCTCACGGGACCCTCCAGCGGCGCGCAGGTCCTGCGCAAGCGCTTCCTCTTCAAGGTCGTGCCGATGCTCAACCCGGACGGCGTGATCAACGGCAACACGCGCGTGAACCTCGCCGGCTGGGACCTGAACCGCAAGTGGTCCTACCCGGTCGAAAAGCTCTTCCCCACCGTGTACCACCTCAAGCGGCTGATCGCGAACCTCCAGACGCGCGACCGCGTGGCGATCTACTGCGACCTGCATGGCCACAGTCTCAACCGCAACATCTTCACGTACGGCTGCTACAACAAGAAGAGCAGCAAGAAGCTGAACACATCGTCGTTTACGGCGGCGATGGGCACCAGCGCACCAAGCCTGGGTCTTACAGGAAGTACTGGTCTTTCTCTAGGAGCGCGCGTGAAGAACGACCCACGCGTGTTCCCGATGATCGTGGCCAAGAACTCACACTTTTTCTCGTTCGCGAGCTGCGATTTCAAGGTGCACAAGTCCAAGCTCAACACGGCGCGCGTGGTGGTGAACCACGAGCTGGGTGTGATCAACAGCTACACGCTGGAGGCGTCTTTCTGCGGCCCGGACTTTGGACCGCGCAAGGATACGCAGTTCTCGACCTGGGACCTCGAGGGAATGGGCAAGTCCTGGTGCCAGAGCCTGCTCATCTACTTTGACCTGGTGGCCGAGGTCAAAGCCCTGGACGCACAGCGAGAGCAAGAGCTGCTGGCGACGATGCGCAACCAGAAGCAGGAGAGCGGCTCCACCCGCATCATCCTGGGTCCCGACAGCAAACTCGTGACGTCCGCGGCTACCACGACTGAGATGACGAGCAGCTTGCTGAGCGACTGCGAGGCGGCGATCTCCGAGCTTTTCGCGAATGCCGAGGTGGAGTACGATGACGACCTGGCGGACATGATGTCGATGGACTCGGACCTCTCGGGTGCCGAAGACGAACCGATCCCGCCAAACCAGTCGAATGGCTTGTTCGATGACTATAGCAGCGCTCCGGAGGACGGTGACAACCTTCAGTCCCCGGACAAAGCCACAGCGGGTTGCTCACGAAGGCGCAAGTCGCGCAATGGTCGCAAGAAACCTAGTACCAAGAAGAACAGCAGTGCCAGTACCAGCAAGCGGAGCAAGAGCAAGGCGAAGAAGAAAGACAAGTCCAGAGCCAAGGAACGAGAACAGCCCGCAGACCAAATAGGAATTCCAACAGCAACGGCCGTAGTATCAGAAGACGTCCTCGAGCCGAACGTGAAGAAAAAGTTGTCATCCTGCAGTAGTAAACAGAGACGCAAGACCAAGTCCAGCGGCAAGAAGGGGCGATCACGAAGTTTCCACTGTGTCAAATCGAAACCAGTCGCCTCCGATTCGGATGAAGATGAGGACGAGGACGAAGAGGGAGAAGAAAAAGAAGGCAATGGCGGTGAGGAAGATCCAAGTGCTTATCAGATGGCGAGTGCTCCAGCGCGAGTGGCGCCGTCGGACGTGGTCGTGCTGCCGGTGTGCCCTGGTAGCGCCGATAGACGACGGCTCAAGACCGCGCCAGTGCCATCAGATACTCAGAAGCAGCAACGCGACTGTGGTGGTGAAGAAAACATGATAGACGGCCAGTACCATGCGGCTGACGGTCGGCGGTTCATATGCCCCACACCGCCATCTCAGAGAGGGAAAACGCGACTCGTCCGAACAAGATCACTGATGGTGACTGAGCTGCCCCTTGTGAAGCCACTGCCGCGAAGTGGTGGTGGAGGCGATGCGCGGAGAGGGAGCCTGAAGGAGCAGATCATGGAGGCGTACGAGCTTACGAAGCGAATGGCCGGCGGTGGTGATATTGGTGGCGGCATTAGTGGCGAGCACCACTTGGACCACTTGGACGATGAAGGTGAAGGTGACGAGGACGGCGACAACTCGGACGCTTCGTCAGTGCAATCTGGACCCGAGTCGTACCTCTCCGAGTTCTGAGCAAAGCAACCAATATACAAGAGACGCCAAGATCAACAACAGTTCCCAAAATCCACGGCAAGAGGACTCACGAGCACTTGCGCTGTCGTCATTTCTGTATTCAAGCGATACGCAAACGGGTGGCTACCGTAAGACCGGTCGAGTTCATCTGCTCGTCTATCTGTTCATAAGCAAGCCCGTCATGCTGATCATCTGGCGCTGGAGCTCGCGGATGCCAAAGTTCTCCTTCGTGCTCGACACGTGGATGATCGGGTTCATGCTCTAAGCAGAACCAGCGCACACACACAGAATTGAGTCCCAACGTCAGTCCAGTCCGTCACGTGTAGATAAGCTACAGGAACAACAGGTGATCCTAGTTACGTACGATCCGGTCTATCCGCATGGCGATTTGCTGCGCTTTCTGGATCTGCTTGGTCAGCTCCGGGACCGTCACCTAATCGAAGAACACCGCATCGTAGTTGTCAGTTCTCATACAATAGTCAGCATCCCTACCCATACTCAAAGCAGACAGCAGAAATCCCATCCTTCCGTACCGTGTCGGCCTTGGTGAATACCACCTGGTAGATCATGCCGAGGTCGTGCAGGTAGTCCATGAAGTCCTCGTCGACCTTGGCGATGCCGCGGCGGCTGTCGACGAGCAAATAGATCGTCTTGAGGTTGGATCCGCGGCGCTTGCGGATGAACCCACCGACGAGGTCGTGCCACTCGTCCACCACAGCCTTGGGCGCCGTGGCGAAGCCGTAGCCGGGCATGTCCACGAGCGCCAGGTCCGGCAGACTGCCCACCTTGCCGCCGACCGAGAAGAAGTGCAGTTTCTGCGTGCGGCCGGGCGTCTTGGACGTGCGCACGAGCCCCGGCTGGCCCACAAGCGCGTTAATGATGGACGACTTGCCCACGTTCGAGCGGCCGGCAAACGCGATCTCTGGGATGGACCACTCCGGCAGGTCCTCCAGGTCACCCGTGGACGTGATGAGCTTGGACTCGTTCTTGAACAAACGCGTGGCCACGTCGATCTCGTGCGGCAGCAACGAGGGCGGCTCATCCACACCCTCGATCGGCCAGAGCACCGGCACGTTCGCCAGCCGCGCCTTCTTCTTGGAGATGCATCGGTGTGCACCGCCATCGGCGGTGGAGAGAGCGGATGCGGCAGGCACGCGAGACGCGCGCAGCAGGCGCATGGACGTCATCATCATCATTACTGATTGTTGGTTGAATGCCATTCATAATGCAACAGTCAAAATCTCCATATTAGGTAAGTTGACCTAATATTGGTCCAAACAGAAGGTTAAATTCCCTTCATTTGAATGCGATACTCTTTTTGTCCGTCGCGACAAAAAGAATAGATGCCAACAGTCTAACATTTCATACAAAACGCAGTCAAAATGTTGAATACGGCATCAATTTATTTTGCCGCGCCGTGACTTGTTATTCACGAACTGGCAAAAAGAGCTGACGCAATATTGATGGAGTTTCGTACAAAAAGCAGTCAAAATATTAGAATACGGCGTCTTCTTTTTGACGCGCCGAACGCTGTGAATTGTCCTGAATTAAGATTTTTATGGTCTTCCATATATTAATTGCTTGATTGTTTACGACACCTTTGATATTGTCATAAATGGAGTCTTAGCAATTTCGACGATTGTAACAAATTGTCGGGAAATGCAGACCTTCGTTCACACAAATGTCGAAGTTGACCCGGCCGACGATCTCTAGCGCGAGTGCCAGTAGCAAGCAAACTCGGGCTATTCCTTTCTATCGGAGCATGAGTCTCCAAATGCGAGCATGCCAGGAGGTCGACCCCATCATGTTTCATTAATAATAACACTGACAGACTGTGTCGGGGTTCCTTCATGATCTCACGTGACGAGACACCGGACGCTCGACGATTCCAAGGTATCGATCATGGAATTGGGCTGAGTTGGTAGAGAAGCAAGATATATGTAAGTGTATTCAGAGTCATGCGGATAGAGTGCTAGGAGGCATCGCTATTGCGCTTGAGACTAGGAGTACGTCGTATCATTGATGCGGCTCCCCTCGTTGAAAAAGCTTGGTCTTGTCCGAGTTTCATAACCGGGTCCGATTCAAAGCAAATTCGTCCGATGCTCGGCCACGCGGCTGCACTACTGACACCCCCAACTTTTTTCCCCCACCACCTCAGTTGCACTCCGTCTTGTTTGCGGTAGACGAGTGTTGCGGCCACTTTCGTGTATTGCGTTCAAGTCTCCACAGTCTCGCTGGTATGAACCAACGTTCAAGATCGAGAACAAAAAAGCGTGTTGAGGGCATCCAGCGCGAGCAGGCGATCGTTGCAAATGGCTCCAGTGGTTATAATAGTAGTGCAGGAAGGTACCGCTCGTGTGTGAAGGCTTGTAGGTAGAACATCATGTAGTTGTTTTCCCTTTACGGATATCTGGTTCGACACTTGGCGTTCGAGTCGAGGAACGCAAAGTATCGACAAAAAAGTTCGAATCGCATCAAAGACGAGCTCAACTATCTGCTACCGAGGTCTCATGATCTACACCTGAGATACCCAAGTAATGTCGGCGAACGGCACCACCAGCGAACAAGAAAAAGAAACATGGGATAATCACCAGCTCTTATATGTGTCTTTTTGCTCGGTCCTGTAATTACTGACAAGGCAAACTCTGGATTTGGCAACTTACATTGGCGCGATGTACGCCTTGAGCGACACTGGCGCGGTCTCGTTACAGAGCACGAACGTGGACGTGGCCTTTGGGAGCGCGCAGTCCTGCTGCTCGAACGGACCGTCGCTCGAGATGTTGGCTGGCTTGGCGTAGCACGTGCGGATGGCCGACAGCTGGTTCACGCCGTCCACGGCTGAGCAGAACACCTGCGTGGACTTTGGGTACAGCGCCTGGATCGCCGCGACCGACGGAGCCTCCGCGGCGGGCGAAGCCGCCCACTCGGTGATCTGCGCGGTGGCGTTCGCCAAAGACGCCGCGACGTTCAGGGTCGCCTTGAAGTAGGTCACCGCGCTCTGCTCCCAGTTGTCACCCGCGGCGTCGAAGCAGATGCCGTGCTTCTGGAACTCGTGGTTGTAGATCTCGCAGAGCGAGTCGTAGGTCGTACTCTGGGTCGGGTCCACCCAGGCGTCGCCCATCTCGGCGACCAGCTCCACCTGGTTCTGGAAGAACTCGAGCGCGTTGTACGGGTGGTTGCCGATCGTGTCGCTCACGTTGCAGCAGTCGGCGTAGCCGTCGTTGTAGTTTGGCCAGAGCCCGTGGATCGTGAGCTCGCTCTTGACCACCTCAGGCTTGCACGCGATGCCGTTCGGGTACGGGAGCACGTTCTGGTGCGAGATCGTCGAGTCGACGCCCACGAGCAGGTCGCGGCAGAACTGCGGCACGAAGATCTGCTCCAGCAGCAGGTAGTCAAAGTCGCCCGGACTCTGTTTCTTGGCCAGACACGCCGGGTCTGAGGTCAGACACGTCGGCCCCGCATTCGAGTTGACGCAGATGTCGACGCACTGCTCCTTTGGAGGGGTCGGCAGCCAGCCACCGAGGTAGTCGACAGCAGTCGCGGCTTGGAACTCAGAAGCGACGAGCGCGGCAACGAGGATTGCGGACAACTTGATGAACATCGTGGTTGGTGGAGGAGGGGGCTTGAGGCTGCGGGCGGGTGGGGAGAGTACGCGCGTTGTGTGCGGCGTTGGGAGGATTTTGGAAAGTGAGAGGAGCAGGACGACAGCGCTCGGCAGCTTGCTCTCGCTGGCCCTAGGTCACCCTGGCAGTGAATGCCCTGGGGTCTTGTGCGAGTGATGATGTTGATGATAAAGAGAGCACCGTCGGTTCAGCAAAGAGAGCGCGATCTTTTTTGTCGCGCGCTGACCTTTACGCTGGCGGTGACAGAAGTGAGCCATTCGCGCGTCAAGAGCGTGACACTCGCGTTAGCTACAGTGGGATTGCATGATGGCTGTCTGCACTCTCCGCATTGAGCATCGTGACGAAACCTGTCACAGTCGATAACCCAATTTATTCGCTCATTTTGTGTATCGCTTTAAAAGGTTTTAAGACTGAAACAGCAAGCTAGAAAACCTGTAAGAATTGATATCGAGAGATCGCGCTGCAGTGACGTAATGGGTCGCTCATCAAGCACATGTCACACTTGCAAGAGAGAGGAGGATTCTGAGTGAAGACACACCCGCTGCACTTGTCTAGATCTCAGTCTCTCTTTTCACTTGTTCAGTCTCTCTTTTTTCCGTGACGCTTTATGGAGATTCGCATTTGCTCGTGTTCCTGACAGTGAATGCCAGTCAGCCTCAAGGCACCAGGATGTGAAATGAGCTCCTCGTGCAGAGGAGATCGATCGCCTTCAAGAGCCAGTCACACAATCGCACACACTCTCTTTATCTCTCTCTCTCTCTCTCTGCTTGGATACACATTTTTCAATCTTCAAGGACGTTTGCATACACGAAAGAAGGCGGTCGGCTGATCAATCAGGATGATCATGCATTCGCTCTGTCATCTAGTGGTATGGGAGATCTTGGGTTGAGTGTGCTCCTTGCACGTATGGATCCCCATCGTCACATTCTCGGACACAAAGAATGCGTAATATACCAACAGGTCTCGGGTTTATCGACTGCATAGCGTGTTTTTAAGCAAGGTACTGTATAACCGAAAGTCCTTCTAACTGTTACTGTTGTTTTCCACTTGTTGTGTTCAAGGTGAGCCTTGACAACAAGGTTCTATGAGATGGGCTGGGATCCTACGCCTACGCATGGTGAGGCAGAATGAGTAGTTGCGGCCACTGATTGATGAACTCCACTCGACAGTTGCGTTTGTTGGTTATGTGGGACGAGCAGTTGTAGGTAGATAGGCTACTGGATATTGCTGCTGCATTGTACTTCACGACTCGTCCCAAAGGGAGAATTCTTCTCCTTGTCTCCTCCCTCTCAGCCTGCAAATCGCAACTTGACATCACTCGTGAAGAGAGGAAGAGAGAACATTGTGATCTACACGCCCATGCGCGGCTTCCCCACAAGAAGACAAATCAAGCGCGCTGGAGAGGAGTTCAACAGTACAGGCGTGCACGATGAGCCGCTGCTCGTCTCCCGCGACGTACCGCTAAAGAGATGGCTCAACAACGCGACAAACGAGTCGTACAACTCGATCCACTTTGAAGCCAAATTCGACGGCGATGAGAGCACGCTGAGTGATTCCACGCTCGCAGATCTCTACATCGCAAAGCTCAGGTATCCCGAGTTGTCGCAAGCGGCATGGAGATGTCAAAGCAAGTCATGTGGTATTGCGACGAGTGCTTTCGCGTCCTGAGTGGAGGCGCTTGTGGCGACACGATCCTGCCAAACCGGATGGTGTGCCCAGACAATGTCATTTGCTCGATGTATCGCCCAGGTAAACGTAGGAGCTTCCATTCACAGATTCGCGCAATCGTCGTGACAGAGTTCAAGAACCGCACGCTGCAGGGAGCGCACGACTGGGCATCGGCATACTTTGCGCAGATTCCGAAGCTGCGAGCGGTCGTGCTGGTGTACATCTACACTCGCGACGCCGACAACCGGGACTTATTCGAGGCCGTGGCTGTGCTCTATCGTCGTCGAGCGCGAGATGGCGAAGGCTACTACATCGCTGACGCTGTGAGCTTTGGCACGAAATCTCTTGGCGCGAGTGCCAGAAGCTTTCTCAAGTCTTTCGTGCCTACAAATGATCAAGAAAGTGAAGTGAGACCTAGCGTGCAGATTC